>JACEGR010001943.1:0-145775 GCA_014170235.1 Listronotus bonariensis | reverse complement strand
GATACACTATATTTCATTTTTCTATCTTAAAAGGTATATAAGGTAAACAAGTTATAGGAGGGACACTACGTGAGAGAAACACCCGGTATAAAGGGAAGCCGTTCCGCTTTATTACTGATTCCACTTTTGTCTCTAACAGAAAAGCTTGCTTCTTTTGCCTACTGACTAAGTCTAAAATCGGTCGCTTCTGTTCTGTGGAATTGGCGAATATGGTGCTTTCTTTAGCAGCTTTTAATCTTCTTTCCGTTCATCTGTAGAGGCACCGATCTTCTCACTGGGTTCGTTCCATTATTTATTTAAGTATCCGGGCTGTGAATGTATTGTCTCTAATGGTTTTTCTTCCCTCCAAATATCCGAGTCTCGATATATTAGTACCTACTCTATTTTTTGAATTTTTGGTATAAACATGCTTTTATTTTTCTCAGATCAGATGGAAATAAAAATTTATGTAATTTGAAGTATCTAGGCTAACAAGATATCGGTATGTCCTTGTGATGGAGAATTTAGGATACTATGAAACTAATCAAAACTGTTTATTCAGGTAGGTCAGGTATTTTAATAAGACCAGTCAACTTTAAACGCATTGTTAGGTTTAATTTGCATTTTCTTTACTTTGTTGGAAGATGTTTCTTGTAGGTTTTTATCAATTTTCTTAAAAATTACTAACTAAAAAAATATAAAACTAGAAAAATAAAGAACATAATAATATATTCCATTTTTCGTTCTGGGCTTCCTGAGCAAAAAATATACAGGAGATCACATGGGCGTACATAAGGTGGTAAGGTTATCATAAGTGAGAAGATATATTCGTGTTTGAAAAGCTTTATTTTGTTGCATTTTTAATGTATATCGTTATGTGGACCTCCCCTTAGCATTCGTGAAGAAATAAAATAAACATTTTTTGTAAGAGAAATGACAAAGTATGTTTTTTTAAAGTGAGGACGTTTTTCTTCTTTCTACAAAAAATATTTTATTTCAAATTTCTTCGCGGTAAAGCTCCCCTCCCCCCCAAAAAAAACGAGCTATAAATACGTCCTTGGGAGATCAACTTGGAATCTGGAATGGTAATTTTTATGCATTAGTAAAGGAAACAAAAAGCAGTGGTAGCTCGTGATTTGTTTAAATGGAAGCTCCAGTGACAGTGGTAGACGAAATGTAGACGTTGAATAATGGTAAGCGAGTGACGTTGCTGCCAAGTGGTGGGTAAGTGTCACGAAAATCTCTTAAACCTTCCTAAATAAATACAGAAGCATACATTAAAGTAGAGTGATGGTGGTTAGTCTCCAAAATGTTTAATTTTCGAGGGCTTTAAATATTTTTACCTGCCACTAGCTCACCACCTCGCCGACGCGTCTCTTAATTGTCACTTCAGTGCGCGCCTCGCCTGATGACGATTGGATACCTACCAGTTGAAACGTCATGTATTTTACAAAATTAAACTAATCAAAAATCCGAGAATTAAATCTTAATAATTTCAAAGACAGCTTACTTACCTATTTGACTTCCGGCATATACTAGTGTTCCTATTTTTGATCTTTCTTTTAATGGTACCCAGTTTGCCAACAAGGTGGTCAATGCGGGAAATGTGGTACCCTGAAAAATATGTAAGACAATTAAGTGCGACAAAAAAACTTTGCGATTTTATGTTTTTGGATATAATCCTGAATCCTTATTAAATAACTATAGTTTAATAAAATATTTTTTCTCACCTCTCCCAGTCCTTCTAAGACTCTAACAACAACAACCCAAACCCAATTTCCGCCAGTGGCGTATATCACAAAGGGGGTAATAAAAGTAAAAATTGCAGTACATAACATTCCTATTCCTAGAGAATATTTGCCTCCAAATCTTTCGGCTATCATGCCGCCTGGTATATGTGTCACCACATAACCCCAATAAAAAGAACTTAAAATGAGACCTTGTTGTCGGCTGGTCCATGGATATATATTTGCAGATCTCTAAAAAAATGACTGGTAAAATAAAGATCACGTTATTGATAAATATAAGTTCATTATTACTATTATTTTTTTTGTTCAAAGTTCTATATACCACAAATTAAAAATGGGCAAAGATTAGCATCAAAAGGAAATACTCTATTACAGCGCCAAATTGTTTCATACACGTCCATTAGTACGTAGGGTGTTGAGTAAGTTTTGAGATACTTTGTAACTAAACGGTGCAGGAAAGTAACATTAATGTTTTTTGTTTGAAAATGTCATGAAATGTTGTAGTCCCACATAGTTATTAGTAAACTATCAGTTTTGCGCCAGTTCGTGTCCAGCGATTTTAGCGCAATGGCGTCGTGGACGACTATCGAGTGCCGTGCAATTTTTGAAATACAACTTTTCACGTGGGTTATCTCAAGAACAATGTTTAGAAGAAATGAAGCCTATACTTGGTAATGACTGTCCATCTCGTGCGACCATATAGAGATGGTAAAAAAAATTCAGCGGGGCTCGTTTTCACTTGAAGGCGTTCACGCTTAGGTCGACTGTGTGAAGTAGTTACCCCAGAAAACACATCTGCCGTCCAAAAGCTATAGAAACAAACCGACGAATTACCTATCGACAGTTAGAAGAGACATTGAACATTAGTTTAGAAACATTACACACGATCATACATGAACATTTGGATTTTAGAAAAATACTCGTTCCAGACAAGTTAACTTCCGAGCAGCAAACACAAAGAGTGAATTGGTGTAAAAAAATGATTCCAAATTCCAGGAGGGTAAATCTAAAGACATAGTCGATCGTCACGGGAGATAAAACTTATCTTTATTATTACGACGTCCCAACTAAACAACAGAATAAGATATGGGTTCTCGAATGTGAAGAAACTCCGACCAAAGTTCGCAAATCAAGATCTGTAAAAAAATAATGATAGTTGTTTTCTTTGGTTCAAGAGGAATAATTGAACGTGTTGTGCTCTAGAACAGAAGACCGTAAATGCTCTCTGGTACACTACAGTATGCCTTTCAAAACTTATAGAAAAGTTAAGAGTGATTCGCCCAAACTCGCAACTCGCTAGCTGGTACCTTCATCATGACAATGGCCCACCTCATCGAGCTGAACTTACGAGTAAATTTTTGACAGATGCAGGCTTAAGACTTTTGGAACATCCGCCTTATAGCCCCGACTTGGCGCCGTGTGACTTTGGGTTGTTTCCCTTTGTCAAGAGCCAACTGAAAGGACAAAAGTTTAAAACTGAAGATGACGAAAAGTGGAAAGCTATTTTCAGTGACTGGTTGATTAGAATGGAAAAGTGTATGCAATGTGGTGGAAATTATTTTGAAAAAATCAAATAAATGTACGTATATCTCAAAACTTTTCGAACACCCTACGTATATGTACTAAAAAGTTACATTAATAGTCCCTGGGTCAGTAATAAAATTGACTTTATGATAATAACACTTATAAAACCTTTTAGTGGGGTTCCTTTGACGAGTCTACATGAATATTCATACCGCCATATAGAAGCGGCGCTTAAACCCAGCCTCGTCAATGTCAAATGATTCGGGTGTCGGGCTGGGCGAACGCGTCTTTTTTGTCGGACAATTTTTAAACGTTGTGCCAAAAATCGTAAAGGTTCCAGTCACGTAACCCTCCTAGTCTGATACCCAAAACATGTGTTTGATTCATATGGTTTCATGACTGTAACTCTTACCATTTTTGGAAAAAGTTTAAAAATTGCATGTAAAACATTGTGGTTAATTATCCCACAAAAAAGTGACGCATTCGTCCAGGCCGAAGCGGAAACATTTGACATTGACAGCCTGGATTAAAGCGCCGCTTCCATATATGGCGGTATGAATATTCGTATTAGACTTGTCAAAAGGAACAAGATTAAAGAACCAAGATGTGCATTTCATTATTGGCCCAGGGACTATAAGAGAAGTACATAAAAAAATTGGCGTTGAAATTATTTTTTCCCATTGGATTAGACCTAATTTTCTCGTACAGTTTAACTAAAAAATCATTCCTTTAATCACTTTAAAAAAGTTGTAACTAACCGCAGTCTGAAAACTTGTTATATTTATGTTCCAGTCATCCAAACAAGAATCAGTATCTTTTGTATCTTCATGTATTTTTTGTTCTACCATTTCTGTTATGGCAACTGACAGAACTACTCTCATAGTGTATGCGTTCACTACTGCTAGGAACCCCATTATACCCAGTATGTATCTTTGGGGAATTAAAAATACTAAAAAAAAACGGGGAAAACGAATTAACGAAAAATATATATAATAGTAAATAAGTACGTGATATATAATAATAATAATAATACACATTTATTTGCAAGGCTGAACAAATAAAAAACTAAAAAAATAATTCATATTTATCCATTGGTTGTATTTTATGGTATATTTTAAGTGAAAGTCAAGAAGTTGGAATAAATTAAGGCACACATTGTTTGTTGAAAAGATGATAGAATTTTTATTTTTACCTAAAACAAATAGTATAAGTCACTGGTGTTGGTTGTCACAATTATAACAGGATATTTTAACCAACCAATTAAAAATTAACTTTTTAAAATACGTCTATAAATAAATTATTTAAAGACAATCGGGCTTATTTGATTATTTCTAGATTAAAATTTACATTTTCTAAATAGAATTGATTAAAAGTTTTAAAATATAATATTACGTTTATTACAATAAAGCAATATACATAGTTTTTTCCATACTTTTTTTGGTTTTTTTAATAATCTTTAAGGACATTTATATTCTACCACAAACTATAACCTCAGCAGTTTAAAAAATGGTCGGATTTCTCTTTCGAATCAGAAGGTATTTTCCCTCCCCTGCCAAATCGTAAAAACCTATGCTCTTTGAGCTTTTAAGACGTTTTTTTATATATAACACCTAAAACCTAAGATTTTAAGGACTAGTAAAAAAATCAAATGTCTAAGTTTCATATTTTGGACTCTCTACTTACCAAAAAGATGTTTTAGAGAAATTTATAAAATTATTGTCTCTCTGTTATTTTTTTTTTGCTATTTTTTGATTTCTAATTCTCCTAACAAATTTTAATAGCCAACCAGGGTCACAACTAGGATTTTCAAATTATTTTACCTAAAAACTGAGACATGGGATCCACGCCATATATATTTTTAATAATTTTAAAAGCAAGTTTTCTACTTGTATTTTTTTCGTATATTTGATAAAATTTTATCGACAAATATTAAATTTCACAAAAATATCTGCTTTTTTTTTTTGTAAATAGAGGCATCTGATAGTCTTGCATAAAAAAATTGTAGAGTGAAAAAATTTCAACGGGCTATAGTTTTTTGAAAAATATGGTCCAGTCCAAAATATTTTTTTATCAAAATGTTTCTCCTTAGACTAATAGTATCAGGTTTATGTTTGGTGTTGGTCCCGTGTGACATTTTTTGATAAAACAAAAATTAACATCTTAGTTGCGCGCCTGTAGCCAACATTTATTTTATGACCAATACTTGCACAGTTACAAGCAATTACAAAGTAGAAAAAATAAGAAGGTATAGTCGTTTTTCTTTTCACACTTTGTTTATTAACAAATATTCCGATTATTCTAAAAGTTTAATAATTCATGTCACATAAATGTTTTCTAGGGTTCCAGCAAAACATTCCCTCCCACTTCATACTTTTAACAACTCTTGTTTTCGAACAAATAATGCTTAGTCTACTATTATATGGACAAAGGTCTATCAAAAAGGTTTTATACATACTCTGTACAAACAATTTTTATTTAGCCCAGAACAAAGTTGCTTTTATAAATTACTAAAAGTTATTAAAGGGATAAATTAAAACAAACTTAGTTGCCATTTTTATGAAATATTTCAAACATTTTAAGATTATCTATTTGTTGTTCAATTAATAATAATAAGCTTTTCGTCTATTTTTTTAAAAGTAAAATTTACTTTTATAATTATGAGTTTGGAGCCATGCATGGTAAAAGCTAATTAAATAAAAAATATTATACTTAAATTAAAACATGCGTAGATAATTTCATTTAGGTAATGTGAATGGATAATTAGAGATAATTATTTTATAACATTCACAAAACAGTTATAAATTTAAGGAAAAAGTTGTTTAATTGCACATCTGCATAATAATTTAAATTGGGCTTCTTTAATAACTTGACAATCTTGGTGCATGTAAGTGAAAGTTGAACTGTAAAAATGGGAGAAAAAAATGATATCTGCATTACTCCTGTTATTTAATCTGCATTATTTTATAATAAAGATACCGTTGTAATGTATGAATAATAAAATCCAACTCCTAATAACAAATAACCTTTACTGTGACATAGAATAAGAAGTATGTAGATCTAATATTCCGTTTTTCAAACTATAACAAGATTATCAGATATTAGCCTAAATTTTTTCAAAAGCATTTATTTTAAATCCAAATACAAATTATATGAGAAAGAAATTTAATTTTCTTTACAAAAGTTGTTGGTTTATGTAAATTCCTAAATATTTTGTAGTCAGGGTTTTTCTAATTGCGTCAAAAATCATTAAGGAGATATTTTTAAGCTTATTCTATAAAGAAAAAAAAACAAATAAACACTAGTCCGAAAATTAATGGTTTCCTAAACCACATTTTCGCCATAAAATATTTCAAAATAATTTTAAACCACGATGTCGTCATTATGAAGTCGCGAAAACGGATGCTTTAAAAATTATTTTATTTCATAACGCCACTTTTAATTAAATGTGGTTTACAACAGACGTTATTCTATTTTATTTAAAAAATTTAGTAATTTTGGTATGGATGCCATACTGTTACATCAGCATATTCCATATTTCCATTTTATTGTAATAACAAAAACCACCATAAGAACACATTTGACGTATGAACTGTAGAACTGTTAAGCCTGATTTATAGTTTCAGTAACGTAAGACTTAAGACTTAACGTTAAGCCGTAAGAAAAATGAACATGTGACAAGTAACCTGTTAATTTATAGTGCCAAAAACTTAAGCAGTAAGAATTAAGCCGTAAGACGTAAGAAGTAAGAAATGGTTTATTTTTATTTCTTAAGTCTTAAGTCTTACGGCTCGATTGACCTCGGTCGTTTTCGCCGATAATCGGCAGCCTCATGTTTACATTTTTGGTTATTTATGGGCCATTTTACATTAAATTTTATTTTTGTTGTCGTTAATGTCCTTTGTAAACAGCATAGAGCCAATCTACCTAAATTATATTTTATAAAATACATTTTTAAAAATGACAACAACAATATTCATAACCTAAAAAACTTAAGGAGATACTTTAAATTAAGGAACTATAAATTGACTTGTCATTACTGCTTACTTCTTACGTCTTAACGCTTAAGTTTTAAGTCTTAAGTCTTACGTTACTGAAACTATAAATCAGGCTTTAATACATTTTGAAACATCCCTCTGCGAAGGATTTGAAATACTTTCAATAAGTGACATTTGTGAAGTCATTACATGAAATAAATTAGACGCGAAAATAGAATAATTTGAAATTATTTCAAATATTTTCACGCAAAAATATGGTTAAGATTCAGGGTATTCAACTTTGTTTTAAAAATCGATTTTTTATTAATACTCTAAATAATCCTTATCCGCAATAGTGTAATTTTAATATTTTCTTTTAATTAAGCAATTTAAAACAATTTTTTTTCTGTTTTCTAATACTTTTACGTAGCTTGCTTAGTAGACATGCCCAATATATATATATATATATATATATATATATATATATATATATATATATATATATATATATATATATATATATATTATATATTTTATTAATATATCAGAAATATTGTTTAGTTTGACAAAAGAAAATATGAAGGTTTAAGCCCTTAATATTAATATTTAGAGGTCTTTTTTCTTTAATTTAGATTTTTTATTTGTATTTTTATTTTTGCATCAAAGCTGCCTAACTTTGAGGTTAAAAAAATATGTACACATATATTTTTGGAAAATTAATTTCAACGCCTTATTGAACATTTTTGCCAGACGAACCGCTTTCGAATAATCAAGCTTTAAACATTGATAAATTTTTTGGATTTGCCTTTTTATTTTGAATATTTGTAACTAACAAAAAAAAATTATAGAAAAACAATATGGATTCTTAAAGGAAATGTAATGCTCTACAAAAAGGTTTCTTAAGTTATTACATAAAACTTAAACAAAAAATAAATTATTGTTTTTTTATTGGTAAACAATTTTTTCACTCAGTGGAACAAATTGATAAATAACATTATCCAAAATCCTAATTCTATTAATCTTATTGCTTAAAATATCCAAATTTTGTAATGTATTTAAACCTATTTTCGGTAAATTGCTATTTGTTATACGAAAACGTAGATGCACTGTCTTAGAGTAAGTAAATCTACGTTTTTAATAACAAATAGCTAGGTATCAACCAAGAATTTGGTTTTTCGATTATGTAATTTATCAATTTGTTCCACAGAGTAAAATAAACTTGTTCAACAAGGAAAAACAATAATTAATTTTTTTCTTTCACCTAAATTTTAAATAACTTTTGAAAGAATAATTTTATGTAAAACATTAAAACACCTTTTTGTAGACCATTAAATTCCCTTTAAGAATCTAGGTTGTTGTTTTTTATATATTTATTTTTTCGTTAATTACAAAATTCCAAAATAAAAAAGGTAAATCTAAAAATATATCAATGTTTAAAGCTTGATTATTCAAAAACGATTTGTCTGGCAAAAAATTTTAATACGCCGTTTTTTTGAAGGCAATTTAATTTCCTAAAGGTATATGTGCAGATATTTTTATTACCTCGATAGTTAGGTAGCTTTGACGCAAAAATGAATGTACAAATAAAAATCCAAATTAAAAGAGATTGACCTTTAAATATTACAATTAAAGGTTTAAACCTTCCCTTATTTTTTTTTTTTGGTCAGCCTAAACAATATTTTGGATATATTTTAAAAAAAAGACGATTTTTATGGCTCTATTGCTTAGTTTTCAAAAAAACAAATCGCTAAATTGCATATTCCTGGACCATACAAGAAACACTACATAATATTTTCTTCTAAAAATTAGGTTTTTCTAATTAGTAATTATGTAACAATGTGTAAACAACTTTCGCAGGATCTTAATTTAATTATGGATTGGGGCGCCAAAATCTCGTCCACTTTAATGCATCCAAAACACAATCATGTTCCTTGTCGCGAAAAGAGTTACCAAATACTCATCTTCTACTTATGAGCGGCCAAGTTTTAGAGAGCAAAGACGCCTTCAATCTTGTGGGCGTCACATTTGAAAGTAACCTTAACTGGCATAAACACATTATATCTATAGCTACGGCAGCTTCTAAAAAGCTTGGATTTCTCTTTCGAGCCAGAAAGTATTTTTCCCCTTCTAATTTATACACTTTATACGTGTCCCAAATCCGACCTCCCTTGGAGTATTGTTCTCATATCTGGGGCATGGCTTCCCCACAACCCTAAGCATTCTGGATTCTATTCAAAGAAGAGCTATTCGTCTCATTAATGATCCTTCACTTACAGAAAGGCTTCCCTCTCTTGCCCATCGTCGAGCTGTGGGGGATCTATCGCTTTTTTATAGGTACTTCCATGTCTTCTGCTCTGAAGAATTGTCCAGTATAGTTCCTCCACCTATGGTTCCCAACAGAGAAACTCGTGGTTCCGCGCGTATGCATCCCTATACGGTCCAACTGGACAGGCCCCGAACTTCCCACTTTCTTCGTTCTTTTATCCCTAGAGTTTCTAGAATGTGGAACCTGCTGCCCGCAAATCTTCAAGTATTTAAGTCCCGTGTCAACAAACTCCCTCTTACCTCGCTTAAGACACCCACGGTACGTTAGTATTTAGGCTTTTAGTCTTCGTGGTTTGTCGAAAGATAAATTTCTAATACATTTTTTAAAATTTTTACACTTTGTATTTTGAGAACGAATAATTTGCATAACCATCTTAAATAAACAAAAAAATTAACTCATCAATAACCACTTAATTTTTTTTTATCGTAATTAGGAAACACCCTGTAGGGCACAACTTAAATAAACAGCTCCTCAGAATCATTCCTTATCCAATCCCAAAATTTAGGTAAAACAGTTACTTTAACAATATCATATAATTGAGTTAAATGAAATGAAACAAATAAACAAATAAAGGTAGAAAAATCAGCTAAATTATTTTAGCAAAAAATATTATTTGTTTAACAAAAAATGCTACAGAGACTCTTTTAGGCTAAAAAATTATTTACAAGATTTAATGTGATAACATTTTTTGGATACTCTCTTTCTTTTAAAATAAAACAATAATTTTAAAATATTTGGTAGCTTATTTTATTTTAAAGTAATCTTTAATTTTAATATTAATAACTTTTCTATTACGTATCATTTAAGGAATTTGTAAAAACACATAAACATACCTAAATACTTTTATTTAATTTGAAATCCTAATCTGGCCAAACATACATTTTCACAATATTTACTTCGGAGTTAAAGAAACTCAAATACAATATTTTAAAAGTGTAAACAATGATGGAAAACAGTATTAAAGAAAAACAAACAAGTCTAGCATTCCTATAATGCGTTTCCTAAGGTTAAGCTTAAACAATAATTTTGCAAAGGTTGCTTTATCTTTATTTAAATTAATTGGCTTTAATAAACCCTAAAAATGGCATATTAACACTTTATAAAAATTCACTTTTAACAGTTATAAAATTCTAGAAATACCGAAGCTGACAAAATGGAGAGTTTGGGCCATCGCCAGTTCGCCAGGTGTACTGCAGAAGGGATGCATGAGATTAACAGTTTATGTTATCTCATGAGAATAGCAAGAATGAAAAAGATTAAATTTGATGTGACATATTTTCAGTTACCGTATTTCTACTGTATTAAGAATAGCTAAAAGTGTAAGGAAAGGTTATTAAAAATATATATGTATATTTTAAATATTTTTTAAGGACGACTGCTTTTTAAAATTTGAGAAAATGGAGCTGTTTTTATCATTTTGTCTACCCTTGAAAATAAAGCAAAATATGCTTAGTAAACTCTACAAAGCCCACATATGAAAAATAGCAATAATTAAAAATCGTATATAAATAGCATTTTTAACCGACTTCAAGAAAGAGGAGGTTATCATTTCGCCTGTATGTTTTTTTGTTTGTGTATGTGACGCGATAACGGCGTTTGTAGACCAATTATTTATTTTTTTTTTGAAAGAGGGCACATTCGCGGTGTGTGCAATAAAAAACCAAGTCAGGATCGCAAGAGGGATAGGTACTTCACATATTTTTTCTCTTTGCCGTACGTTGTTTGTGCGGCTAAGCTGCTTCTAGGTAGGCAAGCTATGCTTAGAAAATATAGAAAAAGAAAGATCAGAGCGCATCCAGAATCGACAACCTTGGGGTAAAATTCACCGTTTTCACCGAACTAACAAGAGGAACTAGTCAACAGAAACAAAAGTGAAAGAAAAGTTAGGGGGATGTATAAGGTTTCTAATGGAAACTAAAAAAATTCTTTAGTTTTGAATTTTAAATTATTTTTTTCTAGGGATATAATAATATAGGGTGTTTTATTTTATAAAATATGCTTTTTGTCGTACCCTGTTTATCTTAAGATATGTATAATGAAAATCTGATTACTAATTCGAGAACTACATAATTAACCTACTTGACCGATATTTATTTTAAATTTTGTACGATAAAAAATAAAAAAGGTAATTTTCGAAGAACCTGCAGCAACTCCGATTTTACCGAACTTTAGTACACGAGGGATTTTTGGGGCGCTGATTACAAATCCAAAAGAATTTTTTGACGAAAACGTTTCGTTTTCGAGATATCCATCACCAAAATTTTAAATTTAAACTTATCCTTCCAATAAAAAAGTTAATATACCAAATTTGTTTAAAACTTAACTATTTTTTTGTGAGGAAAATGCAGCGGCGTACCATTTTAAATATTTGTAGTAAATCCTTCTTGTTCATATAAAAGTTTTACTTATTTTTCATTGGAAAATCACCTCCAAAGTTTGTCGGTGTTAGTGGACACTCTGTATAACTGACATATTGTTTAAAAAAATACAAATAATTATTTTCTAATAACATAAAAATATAAGTGTCAAAAACAATATATTAAAATCGGAGCTGTTTCTGAGGACTTTTAGCGATTGACTGTTTTACAGCTTCATTGACTAAGGGTACATAGTTATACTGAATACGATTCAACTGATCGGATAAAACCTAATCCGATAAAAATGCGAAATACACGTTCAATTAATGGGATTGGATTGAACGCCATGAGTCAATCCTGTTTTTCAAGCGATTTGAATTAAGTTCAGTCCGATCGGAGGTTATATTTGTACGATATTTACGGTTTTGGAAAAGTTTTGAAAAATGACAGTTAAGTTTAACAGCTGATAAGTGTAGAAACGAACTAGTGGAAAATAAAATAAGCTTAAATATTTGCTAAATATTGCGATAGTGTTTCGCTAGTGCTTTGAGTTATTATTTTGTCTTTTTTGTTGAAATTAAATAAAATTATTTGAAATAATACTACAAAAGTAAGGTTAGAAGTTTATTTTTATTTGTTTGCTTTCTTTGTCATTTTATATACTTTTCTTTGTCAAATTTAAAGGAATTTAGAACCGGATATTCTGTATCCGATAAATTCTAGGACGACGGGCACAGTATTCAATGCGATCCGTCCGATCCGATTTGATTTTTACGATATACCCTTAGTCATTGACTCGACTTTTCTGCATCACTTAAAATAAAGGTGCATGAAATTTGATTAATTTACTTTAATGGGAATTAGCTCACCTCTGTAAAATTGTGTAAAAACACAATATATTTTAAATATTATTATACAGGCAAATGCGAAGAATTCTAGGAGGTGATTTTACACTAAAAAATAAGAAAAATAACTTCATATGAACATATGTCCTAAACGTCTTAGTTTTTAAACTTCGGTGTGTTTAAATTTTTAAACAAATATTGTTTTTGATAATACCTTTTATACGAATTCAAATATTTTTAAAAAATTTAGGGGAAAGACTCTTTGCACCAGAAGACACAAAAAAATGAAATAATTTTTACCACTGTCGTCCATGTATATGCATAGTATATAAAGTAAAAATTTTAAAAAAATGGTACGCCACTGCACTTTTCTAAAATAAAAAGCTGTTTCTAAATCCCCATTTAGTTTAGAACAAATTTGATTTCTTGACTTTTTTTGTTTGATGTACGAGTTTTCGCGTAAATCAATAGAAACCATTTTTGGACATGCACGGTTTGTATTCCTAATATGAGATTCTACATTTAAAATTAACCGTTTTTATTTATTCTTTAATTAAATAGGAATTTGACCATGCCGAGCAATGGTTTCTATTGATTTACGCGGTAACCGTACATCAAACAAAAAAATGTTAGAAGATCAATTTTTTCTAAACTAAACAGGAATTAAAAACATATATATTCTTATTTTAAAAATATGCAGTGACGTACCATTTTTTTTCTCAAAAATATTTGCCCCACACCCTCATGGACGACACTGGTAATTTTTTTCTTGTATGGCAAAAAATGTCTTCAGGTGCAAAGGGTGCGTCTCCCAAATTTTTAAAAATATCTAAATGAATATAAAAGTTATTATAATATATTCATATAAAGTTTTTTTCCTATTTTATGGTGAAAATCACCTTCTAAAATTTTTCGCATTTGTATATTAAAAAAATTACTTAGAATGCAAATTTTTTTTAAAGTCTATTATTAAATTTAATAATACTCACTATTGGATACTGCAAGTCTCCATCCTTCCAACATATTGATATCACAGAAACTAACACAAATAAAATTGCTCGCTATTCACGTCAAAAACTTTTTTCGTAAATAAAATCACTTTTTTAAAAAAGTTAATAAAAATATTAATATTATCGTGCGTTAATTTAAAGAAAAATAATTCTGCACTAAATACTATATAATTTAATTGCCAGATAAAAATTTTTCGTTTCAAATTTTAATTGTTCATTATTTTTAAGTATAATTTCTGGTAAGTGGTACCAGAAGTTAATGGTACCAATCAGCTTGCGCGACTGCAGAGAAATGGTCTTGGTACTGTCGTTTTAATTTACTTATATCATTAACTAATGCTTATACTTTATTCGTCTATGACTAAGGTCAATGCTTTGATTTTCTCCAGCACTAACTTTAAGATTTATTTATTTAATTTTACAGTAATTAAATCTCTGTTTTATAATTTTAATACTATAATTATGCTTAAATTTTTAATTTGCCGTCTTTAGTATAATTCATTAGATAAAGTTTACATAACAAATCCGGTATTGAGCGCACGTTTTTGCCTGACTTTAATTTAGGCCAAAATGCCAATGGCTATTTTTGGGGAGTAAACAAATAATATTGTTACAGACTTTCAAAAATGTGTTTAGGTTATAGAATTTTAGAGAGTTAGGATCATTTAATTTAGTTTGTTAATTTATTTAAATAATTTACCCTCAATTTTTCCAAGTTCTTTCATCACTTTCGAAGGTTTCCGAAAACGCCCGAATTATCCATTAATAACTTTTATGCCATCATGTACTATGGAATTTTCACGATATTTCTCGAATATTCTAGATCATTCTTTACTCTTCCACCATACTATAAAAGGGCGACGGAAACCTCCGATCAGTTAGTACAGATTCGACTTCTGTGCTGTAAACTTCGAGACATTGACAATTTAAGATTTTGCCGTTATTGCTAACCATAGTTACGTTACATTGTTAATAAAGGTATAAAAACGATGACACGTGTTTTTATACGAGGTGTTTTGGAACAATAGCAAAAAAACATTGTATTTTTTTAAGTATTAAAGAATCGACAAGTTATAAGTATGTTTTTTTTCCGTGACAGGAAAAAATTTTGACATTGTATCTTTGTTAACAGGTACTAAAATATGACTTTTCCCAAAATTACCTTTTTTCGTAGGTAAAATGTGAGTACTTTTTTCCCGGACATACATACACGTGAATAAAGGTAAATATTTAATTTTGGAATAATTTATCATACAGTACTTACATTTCCCTTATATAAGGAGCCCAGTCAGTTATTTTTTAACTTTATAATATTCAAACTAACTACTAAACGATCGTTTTTAGTTTCAACTTTTTAATTTCATTTCGTCAAATTACAAAATTACATTGACAGATACTAAATAATTTCCTTAAGGGTTTCCATAGTAATGCAAGGTTGTGTTTCAAATATACCAGTCGACCAGTTTGAAACTTCAAATTTTACATGATTAATTTTCTGACTTTAAAATCATGTTTTTTTTTTTAAATAATAGGTCGTTGTTTTTCCATTACAGAAAAAATTGTGTAATATACACGGAAATATTGTAGATTCTAGCTTCCGGTTTATTGTTTCCTCCGCTTCGCGTCGGGAGACGACACAACCGTGCTAAAATCTTAAGCTTTTTTCCCTTGTATAATAAATAATTAATTTTTAAAGATACTCAGAAAAGATACAGAGACCATTTTGGTCAGATGCAAGTGGCGAAGAGCCGAACATTTTCAGGGGGCAAAATTTTTTTGAAAACATGAAATTTTGAGGACAAAAAAAGGTCCTCATGACGAAAAAAACCTAATCCAATATTTCTATGGATGTCACCTGTTATGTTATTTAGTATCCCGAAATAATTTTGACAAGAAAAAAAAGTCTCACATATCTTTTCTTCCCTAACTCGACTACCTCTTTTCATATTCTTTAGATTTTCTTGCTTCTTACGTTCCACCTTACAGGGTGACAGGCATTTTTAGGGGGCTCCCGGCCACCCCAGGCCTTCCTGGCGTCACCACTAACCGGAAGTGAATGTTAAATACAACATTTGTTTTCTTAGTTGTTAAGTTAAAACCTTTTTTTCCCTTTTTAATTTTTTTCTAGACAATATCTACACATTGCGAGGGACGCAAATTAAAGGAAAAAGAAAAGTAAAACTTATTTATTTTTTCCTGAGGACACCATTCGATCCTAGTAGACCTTATAAATTTACAAATAACACGATAAATTTGATCAAAATCGGATGACCAATATTAAATATATTATGTATTAACAAACAAATATATTTTTTTAAAGTTTACCACCCTGTATCTGGAAAATATTGTATTTCCGGACCCATGTTTATCTAAACTTTTTTATATTTTCTGATGTAGAATCTGCGTTTAAATTTTCTTAACAATATTCTGTAAAACCCTGTATATTTTTTAGTTCTTATTTTTTTATGGCTTACAAATTGGTAAAGGTCAAGTAATTTTGAACATTCTGTTAGTGTACATATTTAACCCAGGAACCTAGACCAAAACGTTCCTTTTATGTACGATTATTCCAAACATTATTTCGTAAGTTTAAAAGCCAAAACAAAATAAAATGCGGATATATTTTTGTTGTATCTTCCATATTTAATAAGTAGAGGTACATCCCTAAACTGCATACGATTCAACTAATCGGATCGCACTTAGAAACGTGTTCTATTTCAAGGTTTCGTCCGAAATTGACCAATCAGGACAAGTTTTTAAGTTCGAACCGATACGTTGAATCGGATTCAGTTTAACGATGTACCATTACTTAATATTTAAAATATTGGTATATAATATACCATGGTTTTTTAAACGGATATTTAGATTTATTTTCTACTGAAAAATACAAAAGATTATATTGTTTCTTTTCACAAATATTCACTAGTATGTCAGATCGATCTATGTAGAATTGAAGTAAATAATTGAAGGGCTTATTGTAATAACATGATAAGCCAAAAAAACAAAATACGGAATTTTTAAGTTAAAAAAATGTTTAATATCAATTATTCTCAAAAATAAACCAGAATAATTTTTTATGACTTAATTAGGTTTAATGAAAAAGCCTAAAAGTTTTTTTTTTATTGTGGCTTATCATACGGTCCATTTCTTTAATGCCCCTTCCCGCCCCCTTTAATTTTTTTAACGGACGATTTAAAAAAAAATACCTTGGAATGAGAAACTGTTGCAGAAATAGTATTTTCAGAGTAAAATTGACAGATTAAAATTACAATATGGCGGCTACGCGCCATCTTGGGAAAAATCAAATGGAAAGGGGGCTCTCATGGCACATCATTTTAAAGCTAACAAGTACTTTAGAACCTTAGAATATAAAGTCAATATCTTTTTAAAGCTCGTTTAAAGATCCTTTATTTGGTTATATAATATACAGGGTGCTTAAAAAATATATACTTTTTGTCCTGTCCTGTATATAATTACCAGTATCACAATTTAAAAGATTATCTTTTAGGTAAATTTTAAAGTACCGCCATTTTGTAGTAGGTAAAGGTAGTGACTTTATATTCTAGGGTTATAAAGTACTCGTCAGAAGCTTTAAAAGATGTGTCGCATAGACTTCTTTTTCATTAAACTTTTTTTACCAAGATGGCGCTCAGCAGCTATCTTGCAATTTTTATCTGTCAATTTCAATTCAGAAATATAGTATTAATGGATCCATTTCATATCCTAAAGTTTTAAAATTTTTAAATTGATCAATTCAAAAATAAAAGGGGGAAAGGGGACATTAAGGAAATGCACCGTATAAATAATTAAATAAATTAGAAAAAAACAGAGTTTTGTGGCTGTGTGGCTTATCACATTATTACAAAAAGTTCTTCAATTGTAGATACACAGATGTTGACATTTTTAGGCGATGCATTACCTTTAATTGTTATGTAGTGTATTTATGGAAAAATGTTAAATAAGAGAGAAAGCTTAAACTGGACAAAAAGCAGCTGCAATGAAGAACGGAATAAGGTAAATTAATTCTACTAAATAGGAAGAAAAGACATCGGTGCTCCACATAATATGTTTTAATAGGGACAGAGATATGTGGGTAATCATCTCTTTACTGTAAATTTTAGTAGTTTTGAAACTTATTCTCCTAAAATTACCAAAGAATGTTAGGTTTTTATTTGCCCAAATATTTAGAATACGAACATCTTACCCCACCTCTAACAAAGGCAGGTTAAGAACAAAGGTAAGTTCCTTATAAATTGAGGGGCCTAGTTTCAAAGTGTATAGGGTGGTTTTTTTGGTTGGTATTATAGGGTAGAGGCTAAACGGTTTTTCCTATCTTAATTTTCAAATAAAATATCGCATCATTTTAGCTTTTAAAAAAGTATATGCGACAATTTTCGTCAATAAGACGTAAGCTTGCTGCTTGGGAGTATACCCACTTTCGTGTCTTTTTGTTATCTTTTTTGCCAATAACTTATTAATGATGAATGCCATCATCTTAAACGCATTTTTTTGCCAATAACTTATTAATGACGGATGCCATCACATTATCTGCAACTGGCTTAATAACGGCCAATTGCCCACTTTCGCGTTGTTTTGATACCTTTTTGCCAATGCCTTGCCATTAAAGAGTGTTGGCAATGCCAGTAAATTAAATGTACAACGCCGGCAAAAAATGTTATATGGGTAATTATTTTGCGGTAGTGATTAATTACAAGATGTGCTCAAATGCGCTCCATTTTGTTCGATGCATTTTTGAAATCATCTTGTAATCAAACTAACGGTGATATGGATGTAAATATTTAGTACACTTTGAAAAAAATTAAAATAATTTGCTTAAGGTTTTTAAAATTAGATACCAGAAGAATACCAAATATTTACATTCATATCGCCACTAGTTTGATTACAAGTGGAGTTTAATAATTCATCGAACAAAATGGACTGCATTTGAGCACATCTTGTAATTAATCACTAGCGCAAAAAATTATTATGTACTTGAGTTAATTGTTTAGTTTCTATTATAAATAACCCTATTTTCTGTGGTTGTTATTGTTTTGGTTAGTAAATGTTTTAGTATTTTTTGTTAAATCGGGTTTTTATATACAAACCCTTTAAAAAAATGAATGAAAATTGATTTAATTCATGGTCAACTATTTTTTTGTTAGTTTCGCTGTGTAGAACAATGCAAAGTAATAAGTACTATATATTGTTGTAATCGCAACACAAAATGCAATTTTTTGAAATACTCAGATACAGTGTGTCTCATTTAAAAAATTCAAGTTTGTGTTATATTATATGTTATATTTATTTTATGTATGCCACTGGATTCTACGTAAAAGTTATAAAAATTTTGTATTTAATGTTTCTTTCTATCTCCATAAAGGTCTAAGTAATAAGACATATAATATAAAAATCGACAAATTTTGAGAATCACCCTGTATCTTCTAAATTAATCCAGTTAGCGTGGATCCGATTGCGTTATTAAATTAAACACTAAAAAAGGTAATATGTTACACGTATCTTGGTTATTTTGTATCTTTTACCGTTGTATATACCGTTGAGCCTGTAACCTATAATACCAACCAAAAAAATCACCCTGTACATTCGCCATTCATACTTAAGTAAGATTTAAAAAATCTAAGCAAACTACGTTTGCTTAGATTTTATTAAATAGTAAAGACTCAATGAGTTAAAAGTTGAAGACAAAAGAAAGGTCCCCACTTTTTCCCTTCGAGGCGTCAAAAAAATAAGATAAAAAGGTCCCCACATGGTTTCTCTTATTTCAGCATTGCTTTTTCGTTTCTATCAAAAAGAGCCTCACTTTCCCAATTTTACCGAAAATTTAACGGGTTTCTACCACTAATTTTTGCTTACACACAATTGGGATCCCCTATACCCCGAGGGCCCCGTATCATTGGTACGGCTGAGACGACAGTAGCTACGTCCCTGCTCAAAATATTATTCAATATTTCTAACCATCTTGCGGAATGCTATAAACCATAAATAATCATTCGACATACGTTTACCATATTTATAAAAATCATTATTTTATTGTGGTTTTTTAAAATGAATTTTTATGAATGTAGATAAATTCAATTCATAACATTCCATTTGTTGCTTGTTTATTGAAAAAATTTACTGGATAATACAAGCATGTCAGTATTTACCTGAATTAATAAAGAAATATTTTAAGATTTGTTTAAATATTTGCTAAAACAATTTAGTGGTGTTAGGTTACTTATTAACACCATATTTATTTATAAAAAATCACGCACAACTTTTTTATATCCTGCTGATTTTGCGGAAAAAGTAAGTTTCAAAAAAGCTGATATTTATTAGATAAGTGGAGCTAACTTTGTCGTTCATGACTTTAAAATGTTTTTTTTAAATTTAATGAATTAATATAATTAAAATGAAACAGAATGATAAAGTATAATTTCTAAAAAAACAAAAAAAAACAAACCTATGTTTTTAGTAATGAGAGTCTAGTAGAAAAATTTCAGACTTCCATTGTTTTTGTTTTAATTAGTCACACAACTTTTGGGCAATTCTATTTAGAGTAAAAATTTAAAAAAATGACTCGGTATTGTTTATTTAATTTTAGATTATACAGGGTTGTTTTTAAGTTAATATATTTCTCTTAACACAGTATAGAATGCAAGAAAGTAAAATTATTTTTCAAAATTAGGTTCGAAAATACTTTGTTTCCGAAATACAGGGTCTAAAGGTTTTAAAAAAAAATGCCTTTTTATCATAACTTCCCTACTACTCCCGATATGTCCACAAAATTTGGTACACTTCTTTTACCCATTACATTACATTTTTTGCAGTAAAAGTTTTAAAAAAAATTACCAGTGGTGTTTGAACAAGATTTGTATTGAATTTTTTTCAAGAAATAAATAGTATGT
The DNA here is from genome assembly GCA_014170235.1 of Listronotus bonariensis. Taxonomy (NCBI): domain Eukaryota; kingdom Metazoa; phylum Arthropoda; class Insecta; order Coleoptera; family Curculionidae; genus Listronotus; species Listronotus bonariensis. The sequence goes on along the minus strand of JACEGR010001943.1, from coordinate 125,107 downwards.
TGCTTTTTCTTCGAATCCATATTATTCTTAAAATAATCATTTACTTTGAAGTTAATTTGGTTTCTGTTATTTTATAGTACGACGAACGGTTTTCGTTTAAAAAAATAAAAGCCATTATAATTCATGGCAAATTCGCTAAAATCTGATAATATGGTGTTTTGTATGTAAAATTCATTTTTGACTTTTATAAAAAATTATAACTACTGATTATTTTTTAATTAGGTTTTAATTAAAGTAATGTAAGTATTTGACCTTTTCTAATACAAATTAAAAAAAAACGAATTTTACATACAAATCACCATATCAGATTTTAGAAATTTTGCCGAGCATCAAAATGACTTTTATTTTTTTAAACGAAAACCGTTTGTTACACTAAAAAATATCAAGAGATCAAATTAACTCCAAAGCAAATAAATATTTCAAAGATATTATTGATTTAAGGAAAAGTAAGAGGCGGTCTATTTTTTCCTTTTAAAAAATTCAATACAAATCTTGTTCCAACGCCACTGGTGATTTTTATTTTTTAACTTTTACAGCAAAAAATGTAACAGCTAAAAGAAGTGTGGACATATCTGGAGTGGTAGTAAAGTTACGATAAAAGGTATTTTATTCTTAAAACTTTTAAACCCTGTATGTCCGAAACGAAATATTTTCGAACATAATTTTATTTGAAATATTTTTTTCTTGCATTCTATATTGTGTTAAGAGGAATATATTAACTTAAAAACCTGTAGATTTGCTAAAACAACAATTATTATGTTTTTGTGTTCTAGCGCTCTTTCGATTAGCATTGTTTTTTTCTGGTTTTGTCTTATTTTATATTTACCTGGGTTGGTGTAATTGCTTAAAAATATTTGTTATTCTACTGTTATGACTATAACTATTTCTTGTGTCTGGATTTAAATAAAAATGCCTGATCATTGCAGAGTTTTGTTTTGCAATTTTTAGCGTTCCTAAAATTGTTTATTAATTTAATTTAAAAATATCTGTTTTTTTTTAGGTGGCAGTACAATATTTGATCGAACCAATTAGATACCTTTAGCGGTTAACATGAATACGCGAAACTACTTGCTGACTTCTATTATAAAGTTAAAATAGATTTTTATTTAAACTTTATATATATTAACTATTACTCCCTTAATCCTCACCTATAATTGAATTTTAACCTTTTAAAAACAAGCAATACATACAGTCCCGAAAATTTCTTGTAGAAAATGTAGTTAAAGTATAAAATAATTGTTTTTTCTTTACACGAGCTTAAAGAAACACAATTTTAGGATACTTGTTATAGAATAAAAAATGGTCTTACTTTAATTTCAAAAATATAATGTGTTATATATTATATTTTAACCCATTTTCATCGCGAATAACTTAAGTTATTAAGATGCGCTTTTCGCAGAAACTTTAGATTTTTAAAGTTTTTAAATATATGTTGCCATTTGGTTGTGACATTCCGTTATCACAAAAACAAAATGGTCGATTTAACGAGATAGGTCAACTTTGTTATTTTAATTGCATCATATACATATGTTTCTCCAATTTTAAACAATTCTTTCCCTGCTTTGAACAAATATAACATACGCTAGGGTTATTTAAAAAAATAGTAAATTTGTCTATTGTTCTTTAAAAAATATAACTGCATGGCAGTTAGGATTATTATTTGACAATGAAAATTTTTAATTAAGAGAAGTATTTAATAATCAAAATTTGCTACATACAAGGTTACAGAAAAAAATACGTCAAGAAAGCTTTGCTTAGTTAGATCAGTAATTGCTACATAAATATATTTAGCACCTCAACATCAACATTCGGATGTCGTTTCATGCTGTTACAATTGGTCACGAATTGGTCACGATTGGTAACAGTAATTGGTCAGCAGTAAAATAGAATTAATAGAAGTTATTTTAAATATACAGGGGTGATTTAACACTCATTTTTTGAAAAATGTATTTTAGAACCTCAATATCAACATTCAGAGCTTATGCAATGCTATATAAATCGGTCACGAATTGGTCACGATTGGTCAAAAACTAGTTTTGAACTACTCCAGTTGATTCTCCCTAACCACTGACCAATCATTGTGACCTACTGACCAATCGTGACCAACTCGTGACCATTGAATGGGCTCTGAATGTTGATATTGGGCTACTTTTTTAAAAACAATGTAAAACCACAACTGTATATTTTATTTAACCTCTTACCAATCACTGTGATCGACTGACCAATCGTGACCAATTCGTGATTGTGTGTCGTCGTTACAGCATAAAACGACCTGCGAATGTTGATGTTAAGATGCTAAATATGTTTATGTAGCAATTTCTGACGTCTAATTGTTACTAGCTTTCAATATTCGTTTCTTAGATCTAAAATTTTCAATTTTAGGCCGCTCACAATATTTTTTCGTCAATAATTGCGTTCTTTTAATAGAGAACTTATTTAATCTTGCTGACCAATTAATTATTTATACTGACCAATGTTGACCATTATGTGACCAATTGCAGTTGTTTTTGGTTAAGCTGTGTATGAATAATTTAAGGTGCTGGCTTGGTATTTTAAACACGCCTGAAAAGTTGGTGTATGGATGACCAATTCGTCACACTAAGTGACTGTTTATGACCATTTAGTGACCAATTCGGAGCTGTTTTTTAAACTTTAAATTTCACATTTTGGGCCGTTTAATAAATGGGACTGGTTACAGTCCACAAATTATTTTGATACAAAAATTATAGGACCTAATAAACTTTAAAAAGGTTGGGCAACAAACTGAAAACATATTTACATTTCCGTTTCAGATTTCATGGGAAGTACAGTATTTAAATTATTACAAACAAATATTGTAATTTTATAGGAAAGTGTAACATTTTAATTTTATGGACATAGCTGGGTTATTGGCAAATACTTCGGCATATTTTGGTCAAGTAATGGTCAATTTATCAAACATTATGTAATTTTTATTCTAAATTAGATCCTATTGAAAATAGATTTCAAAGCAAAAATTGGCAATTTAATATTTTGCAAAGTAATAATAAGCGCCTTTGTGACCTGCATCACGTAACGACAATTTTTTTAATGATTACAGTTGACACAGTCGCTCTGTACATATTTAATTTCTTTAACCTACAAAGCCATATATATTTTGTTATAAAATCTTATGACATCATGGTAAAACATAAATACCATTAATATTCATCTGTTACAGTGAACAGAATTTTTTCCTAAGTTTGGTATGCTATACAGAGTATCTAAAAAATACGTAAACAAAATATTATGACGAACTCCTGACGTCAAATACTACGATCTTTATCATAAGTTGTGCTTGGACCTCATTTTTTTATTCATAAAGCTGGGGGGATACACCAAAGAAAAGTTGCAATTTGTTCGCATTCATTTACACTCGTTTGTCAAGTGTAGATGGTTATTTGTGGTCATTTGCAACGAAAGGTCTGGCCACACATACCCGCAACGAGCCTGCAGCCGTGCGTCTCACTGCTGAAATGTAGGGGGATGTCTCTTATATCACGCTTTAAATTACACCTGATCGTAAAAAAACCTTCACAAATAGGATAATACAATTTTAAGGTTTGACCACACATGATCGCACAGAGGCCTGCACCGTAGCACGGTCTTGTCTCGGTTTTGAAATGTACCATTGTAATTAAATGCTGTGTGCCTAATATCACCGCACCGTGCCCGACCACATACCCCACACCGCATTTTAACAAGTGAACACACATCACCGACTCACCCAATAATATTTTTAAAAAACTTATTAGAACAAAAACAACATATTATTCATAAAATGGCAAAATGTAATAACAAAATTAATTTTACTTTTGTAATGCCTAGTAAATCACTTTTTCTTGTATACTTGACAAACAAATGCAAACAAATTGTTTTTCAGATGTATCATTGGCTTTATAGACAGAACCAAAAAACAACTAATAGTTATGTTAATCTTTGAAAGAATATAGTAAATCTACGGACACATCACTGTGCTAGTTCTTCGAGCAAAGCTTTTTCTTCAGAGTTGAGATTGAGAGTTAAGAAAGTTGGAATAAATGGAATAAACAATTATTTATATAAACCGTACATCTAACAAAAAAAGTCAAAAGATCAAATTTGTTCTAAACTAAAGGAAAATTCTATATTCATATATTTTTATTTAAAAAAAAGCATTGGCGTACCATTTTCTCTTAAAAATATTTATCCCAAACCCCTTCGTTACTTTTAACACCCCTGTGGTTCAAAAACTAACACGTTAAGGACATATGTTCATTGTTCATGTGATGTTTTTTTTTATTATTCGTTGTAGAATTACTCCTTGAAGTTTTTCGGTAGAGTTACTGTATTTTTATTAAACTATATAAAAATATTTCAGGGTAACTAAAACGTAAATGAAAGAATTATTTTGATTAAAGAAAAAAAAGTATGTGTGTTACGCATAGATAACCTACATTTAGATCCGACAAATTCTTTCCGATAATGCGGATAGTCTGTTTGGCGCCAAGCGCGTTCACCATCGATTTGCTTGCGCACAGACCCGTTTTTTCGCTCATGAAATGTAGCTTTTGTTTCGCGCAGGTAATAACATTGGCAATTCATCGAGATCAGTGGTGTTACGCCAAAATTGTGTAATTGCCGATTTCATGTATTTGGCAAAATTGTGCTTAATTCGTGCATTAAGCATTATATAAAACTGTCACATTGGGATGGACATGGCTAGTTCTGGTTACTTAAATCTTTTTTTTAATTCGCTTTTTTAATAAATAATAGTTTAAAAAAACTAAAAACACGCTTTTTATATGCAACCGAACTAAAAATTAGAAAATAATTTTTCATTAAAAAATATTCTCACTTCATAGTAAAAAGCGTGGGGTGCTTAATATATTAAATGTTATAATTATTATATTTGCCAATATCTATGATGGAAAAGTTATGAAAAAATAGTAAAATGCACCCCACGCTTTTTACTATGAAGTGACAATATTTTTTTTAATGAAAAATTATTTTCTAATTTTTAGTTCGGTTGCATATAAAAGCGTGTTTTTTAGTTTTTTTAAACTATTATTTATTTTTCATTTTTTAGTTCGATATGCATTTATGTATGTATAAAGTTTGGAATGTTGCCAACAGATGGCAACCCACTAAAAAAATTTGTTCGCCATTTTGTCAAGAGTAGCAAAGTTTTTCAGATGGACTTTCTGAAAATAACCTAATATAAAATTTGAGTAAAATCGATTCAGATCGAACTCTTTGAAATGGCCGGTGGTTGGTACCACTGGGACGTACAGGTGACAGATGACACTTGGTGGTATCAAGCAGTGGTTATAATAATATAATGGATTTTTTTTTCCTGGCGATCCAAACCAGGATAACGGGATACTGTTTGCAGATTATTGCATTGTCATGGGTCCTTAATACGTGTGCAAAGTTTCAAAGAAATCGAATAGCTGGAAGTTGGTTAAAATTAGGCTCAAAGATTCCGTTACATTCATGGATAGATAGATGGATAGATAGATGGATAGATAGTTACAACCCAAGTTAATAAAAGCGTGTTAAAAACAAAACAGCTTATTTCACGAATTAAGCAAAATTATAATTTTGCCGAATACATGAAATCGGCAATTACACAAATTCAGCGTAACATGTGCAACTCTCGTGGTTACTGGGTTCAACTGAAGCCTCGTCCAGCAAACTCCACCATCGCAACCGTCCGAAAATATATCGCTTTTTTTTAAATGTTACAAAATATACTATTATTTATGAAATAATATAAACTGAGTAAAGCCAGCTGTCCATGAGAGCGGTGTTCCGCTCGCGGATGTTAATTCAGCGTTGTGATTGGTTAGTGCAAATTTAAAATGATTTTCCTCGCCATTTTCAACGCGGATCCGCAAAAAGTTGAGATGAAGTTAACCTTTTTTCGTTTTCCACTAGATTGTGCGGATTTTTCAAATTAATAGCGAGAAACTATAACCTTGAACTAGAGGATAAACTTAATGAGTTGTTGCTTAAAGATAAGATAAGACGTTAAAGATCGATTTTAAATAAAAGAAGTGTTATGAACAACATTAACTACACTTATTTTAATTATTTACTTCAGTATGATATTTGGCGAAAAAAAGATATTTATCCTACTTTCAATACGACCAAAAAGACAAAAAAGGACCCACAGGTTTTGTTAGATTTTTTTTTTTAGAAAGAAAAGTTCATAGCCAATAAAAATAGTACCTACATAATTCTCAACTTCAAAAAGTCCAAAATTATAAGATTTCTTTATTTTCTTTGGATTACAAAAGTGGGTTTTGACATAATAAAATTAAAAATGTTTATTATTATCCATTATCCCACAAAACAGAGAGAGTTATTATTATCCAATCCATGTTCCATCCCACAGACAGATGATGATTGACATTTAGTGACCTTCGTAACCGTAGTATCAACCAAAAAAATTCTAACATAAAATCACCATATTCAAAACAAAACGCTTTAATATTTTCCGCTACAATGGACGTGTCAGCGGATTTTCTGCGCGTACGTATTTTTAAAACGCGGGCGAAAAACGCTCTCATGGACAGCCGGCTTAATAATAGAACCTTTTAAATTATTTAATACTAAATTCATAACATTAAAATGGATTTTGTTACATAAAAAGAGCTGTATTTTTTTTTCTTGATTGAATTCTTTAAATTTAATTATCTTCAGGATATAGCAGAATTACCAAGCTACATTAAACCGGTTACTGTGAATAATAGTGGGAGATGTTTATTTATTTTTAATACGATTTTATTTTTTCTATATTTTTGGCAGCAGGATACGTGGCTTCCTATTGTTCTTTATTGCTATTTGTTTTCTTCCTTTTTAAAGGTTAATATGCGATAAAATATGAAATGAAGGCGACGCTTAGCAATTGATACGAAGAATACTAATTAAAATTAAATAAATCGTTTATATTACACAATAACATAAATAAAATGGTAACGCATAAATTTTGATCTGAATAACTGAGACAAGGAAGTGCACCGATATTTTTTACAAAAAAAATATTGACTTTTTAAGGGTGTGGTTTATTTAATTTTTGTAATATACAGGGTGTCACAACTCTATTTTTTACACGAAATTACTTCGCCCCTGTAAAAGATACAAAAATACACTTTAAATAAAAAATATTAATGTTTACACATTTTTTTTATTGACGCTACCGGTTAATATACAGGGCCGTATTATCCATTAGGCTGACTAGGCTGCAGCCTAGGGCGCCATGAAAAATTGGCGCCAAGCAGGAGAGTAATACAACAACACTTTTTGATGGAAAATAGGCGCTCCGGGAATTCTAGCCTAGGGCGCCTCAAACAGTTAATACGATCCTGTTAATATAGTGTCACAAAAATGTAATTTTTATTTTCAAGTAGGCTTTTTTAAATAAAACACCCTGTAGTGAGGGTTACCCTCCTTTCATACTAAGCCGGATTTGCCAGAAAGAGTGATAAAAAAATATGGAGCCTATGAGTTTGCCGACTTTCCGAATTCTTAACGTGTGATCTCATAAGACTCCTTAGTCTTCGATAGCGTCGGTCCCTCGCCGACTTCCCGGTTTCGCTAATGTGTAACAAGAGTTACGATTTTGAATGTTTAAAAATTGCATGTAAAACATTGTGGTTAACTTGTCCGACAAAAAAAGTGACGCGTTTGATCAGTCCGACACCCGAAGATTTTGACAGGCTGGGTTAATTCGTCGCTTCCATATATGGCGGTATGAATATTCGTGGTAGACTCGTTAAAAGGATCCTCCCAACAAGGTTTTAAAAGTGTTCTTATCAGGAAGTGTATTTTTTTTTTTTTTTTTTATATCTAGGTTGGTTTGGCCTTACATACTAAGTGTTTTGGCCACGGAACTACTTATTTTACTCGTATAGGAAGTGTATTTCATTACTAGACTATTTATCAGTTAAAATTTGAAAAAAAATGAAACGTATATTTGGTTAGTTCTGGTTCATTTACCTTTTACAGCAAATATTCGATTTTAGGACATTTTAGTCAAGCCTACGGTATTTAAAGTTTGGCTTAGGCCATTCTATTTTAGGATATATTGACTAGTTATTTCTAGTTTTAGTTAAAATAAATCGAATTGGGCCTAGAGCAAACAAAAAAATAGAAAGTTACATTTAAACTTTAAATTAAGATGACAGATTTGTAGAAAATAATAAGTAATAATAATCACTTTTTTATTTTTAGAATGATAACTTAATTACTGGAAATCACCGTAGAGAAAACCACCTAGTAATAGTTAGGTAATCTTACACCTTTTAATTGACCTATTATTACAGTATTCCAATAAGTTGGGTTATTTAAATTAGTTCAGAAATTCCATTTCGCTGTAGGATTTGACTTGTTTAAAATGAAGAAAACCCACTTGGTGTTGATTTTTGTTATTTTTGTGGTAATATACAAGATATTTTCCATGCTAAATTGTTTTCGTGTAATTGTGAAAATTATATAGGAGTCGCTGATACTTATGTCACTGATTTACCCAGAAAAAATATATTTGTTTTTGTAGTAGTCAAAGATCCGAATTTCTCGCATTTTCCGATAATTAGAGGCATCTAAAAGTCTCACATAAAAAATTGTAGAGGGGGCGTTCCATAAATTACGTAAGGTATTTTTTCTATAGATCCCCTCCCCTTGGTAAGATTAGGTGATATTTTCTTTAACCTCCTTCCCCTCTATCTAATCTCACGTGAGATTTATGATGGGAATACAAAACTCTCAATTTCTCGAACCAAAATTGATTTGGTCCGCAAAAAAAGGTCTTTTATTCAAAAAGCAACAATACATCACCATTTTCCTGGGGAGAGGCCTGCCCCAAAATATATTTTTTTTCTCTTTCTACCGACACAAAAATTACGTTAGATTATCACAGACTCCCCTCCCCCATCGTGGGATTTGGTGAGATTTTCCTCGATCCCCTTCCCCCTAAAATGTCTCACATAATTTATGGACGCCCCCAGAGTAAAAAATGCAACTGGATATAATTTTGTTAAAGATATAGGTAATTTAGCAAAGTTTGGGATTTGTCAATAAAATTTGATCAAATTCATTTTAAAAATACAATATAGCAGGAGGCTAACCAAACAATCAACTTTTTTTCCTCAATTCCTGCACCCTGCTTGAAGCTAGCTACAAGATCAAGAGGATCATTCGTGAAGTTAGGCCAAATTCATGGAAATATGTCATTGAAAATTGAATTTCTAGTAACCGAATTATCTAGCAGCAAAATGGTGGTCATAGGACTTTACTAGAATATTTTTAAAAATTAAAATAAAACCATTGCCTATCACCCTTTCTACAATTTGTTTTATTTCAATTTAAGGATTAAACGCAAATAATACTATAAAATACGCTGTAGTTATATTATTTCCTTTTTAAATAATTCTATTAGGACATTGTTTTTTTTTTAAATATTACTAACCTTTTTGTTGAACTATGTTTTCATTAAGGTAAGAAATGTAACCATATTTATCAAGATATTTTATCGTTACCATCATATGGTAATATCAGATCTAAATTCGCTTTACACAGATTTTTTAATCTTGTATAAGTCCAGAAAGGCTGAAACCATACTGTTTATACTGCTTATAAGCCTAAGTACTAAAATATCGTCAGTGTCTTAAGTAAAAAAAGAGGCAGGTAGAAAGATCTAATGGGTAGAAGGAAGTTCGGGACCCTCTCCAGAGGGACTAAAAGAAAATGCATAGCAGTGGCACAATGTTAGTCTATTAGGACCTGCTTGAGTAGCAAGTGGGCGATTAGTATTTCCAAAATCAAAGAGCATTTAAGAAGTATTAATGTTTTTTGATACGTATACATTGCAAAACGACCGACTAGCTGGTCTCCTTTACCAGAGTAATTCCATTTAGCAAAATCTTAAAAAATATGTTTTGATTAGTATATTGGTGATTTTGCAATATTCGAAATAGAAATACCAATAAATTGTGTAAAAATATGTATTTTGGCACTTTTTATATACTTTTTAATTTATCACCAAATAGATATTTCACACATCTGATAAATGTCACTTTCCTCTTTAATCTACTTTTGTTTTTATCTAAAAGACCTACTTTTTCTATCTTTTTCAACTAAAAGGGAGTTAAGTGTTTGTATACTGGGTTAATAAAAAGTCCTGCAACTTTTAAAAATACATATTTAAAACCGCTAAAGCTACACTTACCAAATTTGGTGTCTGAGGTGTTTTGTACATGTGGAATTAAATAGTGATATCGGCACTGTTGCCAGATTTCCCAGTTTTGGTGCTACTCATATTTTTTTTTTTTTATATGGAATGTCCAATTTATTGTTATTGCATTAGATTGAATGGGGCAAATTTAGTTATTTTCTTAATTTTCAAAATTCTGTCTCTATTAGTTGTTGCGACAGAAGACACTACAATTTTAGCAAAAAAATAATTTAGGGCCTTAATATCTTTAAAACCGCTAAAGCTAGGTTTACAAAATGTGATATTTAGGGTTTTTTGGCATGCGTAATTAATCAGTGATATCAGCACTGTTGCCAAATTTTAATAGAATTGCGGTGTTGTCATATCTCAGTATCTGGTAAAAATTAAATTTTAAAATTTTGGAATCCTACTAAAGTTAACACGCTCCTTTTATTGCAATTTAAATAGCTTGAGCATTTTATTTAAAATACCAAAAATGTTTCATGTGGCGCATAACTGTAAAATCTGGCAACACTGACAGAATCACTCTTTATTTCTTGCCCAGAAACCCTTAAATACCAAAATTTGTAAACCCAGCTTCAGTTGTTTTGGAGATATTTGAGCGCATTTGAACTTTTACCTAAAATGTGGTGTTGTCATATCTTAACAGCTAGTAAAAATGAAATTTTGAAAATTTTTGGACTCATTAAATCGTACTATCCATTTTAAAAAGCGAAAAAGATAGGTATAGCACAAAGGAAAATCTGACAACGGTGCCGATACTACTATTAAATTCTTGATGCCCAATACTTTTCAAGTACCAAATTTGGTAAATGTAGCTTCAGCGGTTTTAAAGATATTTAAGAGTTGCAGTACTTTTTAGTAACCCAGTATGTAAAAAAATAACAAAAAATACACTAGGATTTTTGTCAGTCATTACTCTGAAGCATTTGTGACATTATCGCTCAAAAATTATTGAGCAAATATGTTGTAGCTGGCAGTTAGACAAGCGGATCTATTCTCACTTAAAGTCATTTCACAGCGTCTCATGCGCCATCAACGTAATGTCACAGTATAGCGAGATTATATTGATGTCGCATGCGACACTGGGTAATTAAGATTATAGAATGGAACCACCATTAGGCGTAAGCATTGAAGTGTATGATATAAATGTTCTTTACATAAATTAAAGAAAGGTAACGGTGTGGTTTGACTTAAATAAATCACTTAAGTTCATCCAATCAACAATCAAGTACAGAGACCTAGTAATAAGGTAAGTTATTAAAAGTTCTATGAGTTAAGACTTTTACGAATATCAAATAAGTTAAAAGTAGATTGGTGTTAATGACAATCCGTTTCTTATTTTGAAGTTTACTTAAAATGCATATCAGGGTAGCTTTCCAGTGACGAAAAATTTTGTGCGTCACGCTCCAGGGCTTTAAGCTCTTGAACTGCTCTAAAAGTTAGTCACTGGAACGCATTCTTAGACAAGGAAAGAGAGATACTTTAAGAAATTTTAAAATTTTGTTGTTTTTAACCTTCTTGGCTTTATAATAATAATCTCTTTTTAATATCTAATTCAATTTTAAATAAATAATTTTAAAAAATCCATCCTTAACCATAAAAATACACGTTTGAAGCACAAAAACCAAAGGAGGGGTTGGTGCATGAGGGGCAAGGGGAAAGAAAAACGGAGTAGCTCAGGTGCATAACACTTTCCGTCACTGGAACGCCAAAAAGTAGAACGAAATGCTCCTGAGCTACTCGGGAGCGCTCTATTTGCGTCACTGGAAAGCCACTCTATAGTTTTGTTTTTTATATATTTTTTTAACAAAACCAAAGGTGTATAGTGAATTGTAGTGGAGGACTAAAAAGTGAAAATAAGTTAAAAAAATTAAAAGTTTTGATGCCAAACGCGTTTAACTGAGTTATGTCATAAATAATGTCAAAAAATTCTAAAAGGCTTTTAAGCTTTTATTTTTAAACAAATAAATAAAATTTCTACATATTTGGGTTTCTTGTACTATATACTTTTTCGAACGAGTGGTCCAAAGACTTTTTCGACAAGAATTAGCGTTTTAATAAAATGTACCTAACTTCACGACCTCGAAAATAGTGTAGTTAAGTTAAAACCAGTTATAACGAGGACTGGATGCCAAACACCTAGTCCAGAGTACCTTTCCAGTGACGCATATAGAGCGCTTTCGAGTAGGTCAGGAGCATTTCGTTCTACTTTATGGCGTTCCATTGACGGAAAGTGTTATGCATCTGAACTACTCCGTTTTTCTTTCCCCTTGCCCCTCATGCACCAGCCTCTCTTTTGGTTTTTGTGCTTCAAACGTGTTTTTTATGGTTAAGGATGGATTTTTTAAAATCATTTTTTTAAAATAGAATTAGAGTTAAAAAGGGATTATTATTATAAAGCGAATAAAGGTTAAAACTAACTTTTTATAGCAGATCAAGAGCTTGAAACCCTGGAGCGTGACGTACAAAAATTTTCGTCACTGAAAAGCTACTCTGAATTACACTGGTAATACCAAACGATAAGGTTAAAACTAGTTATAAGTTTTCTTTATGCCAAACACACCTCAAATTTACTGTTTGCATATTTTAAATTATGTCTAATACGGAAGGGAGTTTCTCAAGGTTTTATGCTTGACCACTGATATTTATATTAAGTATGTTTTGTTTACTAATTAAACATAGTATTTACGTTTATCGCCAAAATTTATTGTCAGATTTGTTTGCTTAACAAATTATGATCTTTAGGACCAATTCGCACTATACTTCAGGTCACGCTGAGCTCCCGTTCCACTCAAGCCGAGGTAAAATATTCTAAATCAGGTCTTATACGGCAAGTCTGGAACAATTTTCAGGATGACAACTTTACAATATACCGGATTAGCTAAATAACATAACACATGGGCAATGTGAGGAAAAGAGACAGTCTAACGTGAATACCGGCATGTAAACATATCGTATTGGATGCTTCATCCTACATCCTTTGTTGTTGCTTTACTAGCCGATATACCTTAACCTATTTATAGGTTATAATCTACTACTTTTAAGTTGTTATCCTGCAAATTGTTACAATAAATTGAAATAAAGATTCGACGTGTGAAAAAAGTACGCGATTTCAATAAGAACGAGCGTACCGTGAGCGACGTCAAATATAAATATTCCTATAAATAGCATGCAAAAATATTTTACAGCGACATAGGTGGAGCGTGAGCTCAGCGTGACCTGATCCAGAACTATAGTGCAAATTGGTCTTTAGAATTGTAAAACCATATTTCAAATAATATGTAGTCAAATTAAAGAAAACTGGGCAGTGAGGATATTAAGGGCGTAGCGTGCCTTGGAGGGACTCCATGTATCACAATGAGTTAGCGGGGTCCTCATAAAAGAATTTAAGACAAACGAAAGGAACGTCCCCACTTTCCAAAAAACTTTTTCTTATTTCTAATTTTTCTCTACACACACGTAGCTGTGCACCCCTGGAGGATATAAAGGCCTTCCACTAAAAATATCGAGATCGGGTAAAATTTGAGACAGAGGGCGTTACAGTTACTGAAACTACTTTTGACTTTGAGATAAACAAAATTTCGGTCAGGTGGTGTAATGCCCAGGGGACACCAGCATTTTTTAAAATGGATCCAGACTTAGAACCATTTGATATTTGACTTAAATATTGTACAAACAAGCGATGGATTTATAATGGCATTTTAAATTAGTATGGTTAAGTAGGTAATTAAAGGGCCTACGTGTTTCGTCGTCTTTTCCAAAAGTAATACCTTAAATTTTTATCAAATGTGCGCAAGATTTATGAGCGAAAAATAAAGGATATAAAATTATTTTACAGGTTTCATTCAATAAACAGTTTACAACATTTAATCCGCAATTTCTTACGTATAAAATTGGTATTCAAAAGATGACATCTAGTAAACATTTACCTTAAAAAAGTTCCTCATTAATATCAAAGACATCTAATAGCTCGTTTAATAAAATACGACCTTCAAATTTAAATACGCCCTGTAGAACATTGTGTATTCCTTGACCCAGTCCAATGACCAAACTCGTCAAGCATGACAATTTTTCATTTTAAATAGGAATGCTTAGTCGAGCAGAGAACATTGGATGATTTAATTATTGTTTTGTTAGAATCTATTTATTTTGCAAGTGGTAAAAAAGTTTAAAGACACTTCCTTTTAAAAATGTCAATTAACACAGGGGCGTCAAGAGATTGGATGGGAGCTGAATAGGTACTAGATGTTAGGAGTGTACAAATGAGGGCCTTTTGTTGTGCTCCTTAAAAAATGTATTCCTTAAAAAAATTTTCGCCCCCTCTAAAAACGTTTGGCCCCTCCTTGGCCACCCTTAAACCAAAAAGCTGGCGTCGCCACTGGAGCTGAGTAGCTTTGATCTGTGAGCTCCAAAAAATATACAGACTGTTCACGGCTGGGATTTACAAGAGGACAAATGGACCAAAAATTTAATTTTTGAAATAAAAGTTCTTCATAAAAATTTTTGCTTGTTAAAAATAGGATTCGCGAAGAGAAAATGTTAATTTTGTATACAGGGTTTGCAAAAACTTAAATAACATGATTTTTCTTCAAGGGTAAACTACCTTTATTTTAAGCAAAATATCATTTAGTAAATTTATTTAGAATAGCATTTTGAATGACTTTAATAATGTTACTAGAGTATCAAAAAGTCTCATGAAACTGATTTTGGAGTTATCAAAAATAAATTATATAAAGTTTTTATAATAAATTGACCTAAAAACTCCCATAATTTGTTTTTCAAACACCTGCTTACTCCAAATTCCGACACAACACAATTTTTCAGCTGTAAACCAATGTGATCAAGGCGTTCAATAAAATTTTGTATTATTATTGCTATCGATTACAAACATTATTCTAAATACATTTTCCTAATGAAATTTTTACTTAAAAATTAAAAATAAAGGTAGTTTACTCTTGAGGAACCCTGCATACAAAATCAACATCTTCGTGAATCATGTTTTTTACAATCAAAAATGTTTATGTAAAAGGACTTTTTGTCAAAAAATTAAACTTTTCGTCTATTCGTCCTCTTGTAAACCACATCCGTGGACAGTCTGTATAGGGGTTTCGAAATTATTGAACAATATTTTCATGACTTATTGTACTTAATAAAATAATGTATACAGGGTACATAGAGGGTGTTTGGCTTTTAAAAAAGTACTCTCTATTAAACTCGAAAAATTTACCCGTTAAGACGTAAATTATCCTAAAGGATTAAGTCCCAAAATTTATTTTTCCTATTTGATTACCACTAACTACCAGATAAGTAGGTATCAAATTAGGGAAGAGTGGGGTAAAATGATCCTTTCAGGTTAATATGATCCCTAACTTTTGGCCATACGTGTAACACCCTCTAAACAAAAATACGTGCTAGGGATCTCCCGCTGGCTTTTAATAGGGAACATTCCAGAAGTTATTTTAGTTCCGAACAAATAGGTAGTAAGTGAACTTTTGTTGTTTTTGTATTAATTAATTAAAAATATAAGCTATAAGCTTTTTAAAGTATTTTCAGGGTATGTAGTGTTTATTGAAAGTTTACTTTCAGACTTGTTAAGCTTAGATATTTGATTGATTAGGGTTATGCTTAAAAATAATTAGTATTATATAATTTCATGTCTGATGGGGTGAATTGATTTCCTCAATACCGCCCGAATGTTTTTTTTTTAATTTTTTCTAATAAATGAAGAAAAAAATACAAAGTGCGTATTTTGCAGTAAGGAAAACTGTCAATCGGCATAAGAAAAACGCTGGATCCAAAGGTGGGTCCAGACTTGAACATTTTAGCCCGAACGAACAGAAAGAACTGAGGGCTCAAAGCAGAATTTTCAGGGTCTGGATCTGCGTCCGAGCCGAATTGAACGCGCCAAACGTTTTCCGTAGCTTGGCGGTAAATCGGAGTTGCTCAAAATTGTTCGCGGAATTATTCAGTTGACGGGATATTAATACAAAAGCTGTGCACATGGGGGTCCATGATCAGAGTAAGCAAAGAAGAAGAGACGTTTGTATGTGACTTATGCTCTGACTTTTTGAAGCCATTTAAGAATAAAATTAAGATTAAGTATGTTTTTATTATTTAAAAATTTTGTTTTTTTAATTATTTTCGTGTATTTTTACATGGATCATCTTACCCGCACTCGAGGGGTAAAATGATCATTTTGAATTATTTTTTCCATAGGTATTTTTTATAAAAATAATAAAGCTTATTACAAAAATGTTTTGTGTTTTTCATAAAGAAAGTATTCATGTTGCCTCAGGGCAGTATTAACTGTTTGACGCGCCCTAGGCTAGAATTCCAGGATCGCCTATTTTCCATCAAAAAATTACTCCCCTGTCTGGCGCCTATTTTTCATGGCACCCTGGCTGTAGCCTAGTCAGCTTGATGCATAATACGGCACTGTGTTGCCCATAACCGGGCAGAATATATAAAAAATATTTTATGTACATTTTTACAACTATTTTTAGTATCTATGTAAAGTGTAATTGTTATCCAAGTAGATTTAACATAAAATAAATTAGCCTTTCTTAACTATTTAAATTTGTATTATAGGTATATTTTAGATGTAAAATTCAATAAAGAGTCAACATTTTTGTCAAAATATACACATTGTACATTTATTAATATAGACAAAATAATTAAGTGTTTTTTGTATATTATTTAGAAGCAACGTTATTTTAAAATACTAACTATATAAAGCGTGGTTCTTTGAGTGTGGAACAAATGAAAAGCTTGTTTATTTACAATTTTTCAGAAAATTTTATTCTGGAAAAACTTTGTGCATGATCCCAAACTAAAATAGCAGTGGTTAGTTTTATTAAAAATTAAAAATCCAAATTTACAGTTCTTTATTTGACCGCCAATTTAAGTTTGTCGAAAGAATATTGCATTAAAAAATCGCCCATCTAACATAAAAAAATGTTTATTTTTAACAAGTGTTCATTACTGTAAGGCAGTTTCCATTGTTTTTTCCTTTTTAGACTTATTACAAATAAAAAAGTTTCCCATTTGTTACACACTTAATGGATTATATTGTAAACAACAAATCGTTAATAATTTTTGCTTATTATCTCAGTGTATAACTAGGAAACAAAGTGTATTCAATAAACTGATAACCCAGATAACAGATTTTAGCACCTCACCTTATCTTATTTTACCAAAATAAATGTGTTTTTATCAATGCTAATCACCCTTTTTTTAATCCTTATCCAAGTTAATCGATAATAAAACATATTAAAATATTTATGTAATAGGGGCCGAAATATTGATCATTATGATACTAACCAAGAGTGTTACCCCTTTTTAACGTTTTTTTAAAGATATTTTGTACAGACCAATCTCAGTCGTATCATTAATCAAATTTTACCATAAACAAAGCCCACAATATATGGGTCGCAAAAAAGTATTAGGCCTCGGCCACGATACTAAGCGTAAGCGACCAGCGTAGAGCGGAAAATGTGAGAGCGCTGTCTTTGATCTTTATGCCAGAATAAAGAACTTGTTTTTTAAATAAACCAGCTCACTATTCCTGAGCGAAAAGCCCCTGCCGTTGGCCAGCTCCGGAAGGAACAAGAGCATAATCACGCGAAGCCTTTCTAACAATGCACATAAAACTGGTTTAAAGACGCTGTTTACCACAAATTATTGTAGTTACTACCGGCAACAGAAAGAGATTTGATACTTTTCCGCTCGACGCTTACGCTTGTTATCGTGGCCGAGGCCTTCAACGGATCACAGGCTATGGAACTTGATGTACGACAGGTTCGACGGTTGAAACGATAATCGCATAAACTTGGGCTGTTTTTCAACAAGTTGTACGACAGATTTAATGTGTCTGTGCATCAAAGTCATGGACCTTCTCGCACGGATTTGTAATACTGTCTATACAGCCTGTACAATACAATGCAACCAAAGTTGTATAGCTTATGGGACGTTTTAGCTGAAGGTTCATAGAAGTTAGGTGGATCGTCAGATGAACAATTTTGCTAATTCAAAATTTAACAAAACACAAGTGACTTTGAAAGTGTGCATATATTTTAAAGACAAAATGAACATGTTTAAAAAATTATCATCAAATATAAATAAGTTGTTTTTTTACATTGATAGATATTTTGAAATGTATATTTTACGGACTTGAGCCTATTTGCGTAGACATTACAAATTACAAATGAACTTTTTTGTTATCTTAACCACTATGAAGAATTTATCCATAGGCACCAGAATACCAACGACAACACCCGATCTAGAGCTAACCGCGTCTGCTCCGGATGCCCGGATGACACCTTCAAGGGGCGGGCAAAATTAGGTATGAACGACGTGCACTGAACGATGAGTACTTGCGGTTTGCGATCTGGATTTTATACAAACGGCGTCAGGTGATGGGCGGGATTTGAAAAGCAAGGTTCTTGTTTTGGATCTTCTTATCCTCAAAAACAATTTAAAAAGACAAACAAATGTCATTTGGGGCTGAAATTGTGCAAGAAAAATAGGAAAAGAGAGATCACTTTGTATTTTAATAAATGTCAAATTACCGCTTCTATAACCCACTTTCGGTCATGATCGACTGAATCAAACAAAAGTCAATCTTTAAAAAGGAAAGTAACACTAATTTATATGTCTCGTTTTGGCATTCATCCTTGTCTTTTACTCGTTAAAATATTTTTTCCTTTTCTAGCAGAAACAGAAAAACATCTATTACAGAATACGACTTTTGAAAGAGATAAAGGGATCTCATCAGATTCTGTCAGAAACATAAGGAAAAGAATAATAGGGATAGAGAACGGAAGGAGATCCTTATCTCCTATCTCAAAATCTCGTATTCTGTAATAGATGTTTTTCGTTTTCTGCTAGAAAAGGAAAAAAGTATTTTAAAGAGTAACAGACAAAGATAAATTCTAAAAAGGGACATATAAATTCGTGTTACTTTCCTTGTTAACTTGGTTCTGTTCGATTGAGTCGATCATGACCGAAAGTGGGTTATAGACTCGGTAATTTGACATTTATTACGATCAAAAGAGATCTCTTTAGTTATGTTTCTTACATAATCTCACCCTCTTTCCTTATCCCTTATCCCTTATATATATATATTGGTTTTATAAACGTTTATAAAACATTCAAGTAGATTTTTGGGTAACGTACGCGTTTTTAAACGTCCTTAAACGTTCGTAAATGTTCTTTAAACGTTTTTTAAAAGTTTTGTGTCGGAAAAACAACGTTTTAAAAACGTTTTTTTGTACGTTTACTAAACGTTTTTTATAGTACCTGAAACGTTCTATGAACAGACTTTTAAAGTTATTTGGAGACGTTTAAAAAACGTTGTCATAGTATTGCTTAATTTGTTAATTGTTTACAAACCGGACGCATCGCCGGTCTGATGATGAGAATATCTCGAAAACAGAAACGTGTCCAAGAAAAATGCTTTCAGAATAATGTTACGGACATTAAAAATAAGTGTTAGTTTATAGAATTGTATAAAGTTAGGACCTTTTAATTTAGTCTGATAATTTATTTGAATAATTTACCTTAGATTTTCAAGTTCTTTCATCAGTTTTCGAAGGTTTCCGAAAACGTCAAATTATCCATTGAGAACTTTTATGCCATCCTGTACTATGGAATTTTCACGATATTTTTCGAAGATTCTAGATCATTCTTTACTCTTCCACCATACTATAAAGGGCGACGGGAAACCTCCGATCAGTTAGTACAGATTCGACTTTTGTGCTGTAAGCTTCGAGACATTGACAATTTAAGATTTTGCCGTTATTGTAACCACATGGTTACGTTACATTGTTAATAAAAGTATAAAAACGAAGGCACGTGTTTTTATACGAGGTGATTTGGAACAATAGTAATGAGCGCCCAAAAAACCCCCGTATACCAAATATCATTAAAATCGGCGATGCGTCCGGTTTGTAAACAATTATGTTTTCAGGGAATGTTTTTGAAATGTAAATAACAAACAACTTTTATTGCAGATTAAGCAGAAATAACCTTATTTATTAAATTATAATAAAAACACACACATATTTAACTTTTTTAATACGTTTATATAAAACGTTTTGTAAACGTGTTTTTTAGTCTTGAACGTTCGGGCCTAACCAGAACTAACCAAAAATATTTTTCTTTTTCATATCTTAGAACAAATTTGAGAACATAAAAGGTGTTTTCGTAACACAACGCATGTTGTATTAAATTTTACTTCTTTGTACCTTAAATTTGCGCCCATCGATTTGGCGCGGAAGCAGTCGCTTCGCGGATTCACTACTAACTAGCCTGGGTAAAGGGCAGATACTCCCGCGATGCTATTCCCGTTTATTTTTAAATTAAATAAAAATAAAACCTACAAAAATATTGGCCACACCATTTAGCTAAAAGCCCATTTTGGTTGTCGATTAAAAACGACAACATTTTGTCCAAACCATGATAACCATAGATAACTAACCAGAACATCACTTTTGTAAATAATAAAGTATTTTTTTCCAAATTAAAAATACAGGGTATTTCCTTACTATAAAACAAAACTTTAAAGGGTGATTTTTTATGTCATTTTATAAAAAACTTCCTATAAACATATCTCCGGAGTTGTTCGTTTCTGAGATACAGCGGAAGTGTTAATTAAAAAAAAATAAATACGAAGCCAGATCCGAAAAAAATGTACGACAGTAAAAGTTCTATTTCTAGTTACTTCATAGGAAAAAAATATCAAATCTACATAAAATGCCAGTGGTGTACATTTTTTCTTTCAATAATATTGACTGTGGTGCCCGCTGACATGCCACTGGACCTAGTAAAGTCAATCTAGTAAGATATTACAAATCGGTTTAAGGGTATTTAAGATATTTATAAAATACAGACTTTTTAAAAACTGTAATGCCCTGTATCTTGAAAAACCAAGCAACTTTGGACATATGTTTATAGGAAATTTTATTTCCCAAAATGACAGAATAAATCACTCTATAAATCACTCTTTACAGTTTCGTACCGTAGTTTGGAAATAACCTGTATATTAATTTGCAGACAAGTCTTTTTTAAATACTTTTAAAGTTGGCCAACATTTGCAGATACAAGTGTTTCGCGTCCACACTAGTTTTAAAGCTCGTACAAACGTGCCGATGTTTTCCATATTAAATGGAAAACAGGCGATTTGCCGATTTCTTAAATGAAAACGCCTACCGATGTTGCCATGGTGTTTGCAACAAGTCGGCCGACCGATGTGTAACATTCAAGATACAGTCGGCCAACAAATGTTTTCGCCGATTGTATCCAAGTCTCTACGTGGCTTTATATTTGGATATTTTTTAAAATTACATTGCATTGACAACATTAAAACATATTATTTGAATAGACTGGGAGATAAAATTAGAATTTGTTGTCCCAGTTTTTTTTTGGGCACGATGGTACATCGTTAGAAATTAGTCAATGTCAGTAATTGTCAATGACAGATTTCGATATACAGTAATATATATATGTGGAGAAGTATTTTCTCGTCAAGCAGGACTTTTAATGACGAGACAGTTTTTTTCGTTAAGTTAATAATTAAAAAGTTTCCCATTTGGTAAGAACTTCGGAAGACACGCTGTATATAATTTTCAATATTTTTCCTTCCTGCATTAATACTTTTCACTATCATAAGTAGGTATGTGGATAGATCTTGGCAAAGAAAAAAACGGCTTCGCAGATGCGACTTTGTTCTAAATTAGTCCACGTCACGCCCGCCACTGTCTGTTGTATATGTAGGTTTTCTGTATATTTTAGTCTAATCAAAAAATACTCACATGTTTTACGCCTTCTCCTAGTTCCCTTACTAATTCCTGAAAAATCTTTTGGAAGAAGTCTTGTAGTTTCACTTACATTTTCACTATAACTTCTTATTCGAGTGGAAGCACTATTTCGTTTTGGTTGATCAAAAGGTATTGCACTAAATCTTCTTGTTCGGTTAGCAGAGGCACTAAGTCTTCTAGAGTAGTCCTCACTACTTTCACTCAACCTTCTTATATGGTTATTTTGTAAAATATTATAAGCATTTTGATAAAACATTTTGAAAGAATATTGTTTACAGATTATGAAATATCAATTATATCCTCCAAATTATTTGTATGGATATGTTTAATTTGGGTTTTTAGGTATCCTTGTATTTTTTTTACGCGAATAAGTACTAAGTACTTAGTCGTATATCAACCTATACGAACTTAAACTATGTAGTGGATGAACAATACTGATTTAATATTTATTTACTCCAATTATTTTTGAATCGCTTGGTGATATTCCGTTTAAAAATAAATAAAATAAAGGAAATATTTTACTAAAAGTAGAAGTTAATCTATAATTATTGTTTCTGGTTTGGATGCAAGGTTATTTGACCTCTTTTGTAATTTTATTATTAGTATTATATGTATATTACCAGTAATTATGTATGCACACTTAATTACTGCAATTAAAAAAATATGTTTTATTAAAATGCAAGTATCCAATCACGGTTAAAAAATTAGAAAAAAAAACAAAAATGCGACATTCATTGCATTGTCAAATGTCTGTAAAAACTCGTTTTTTTAGCATGTAGATGTCACAGGCAAATGCTTATTTTAGGCAAAGGGCTTTTGTCTAGGAAAATGCCTTCTGCCTGGCAAATAGTGTATTTTTATTTTTAAATGCCTAATCAACTGCATTTGATTCTAT
Organism: Listronotus bonariensis; assembly: GCA_014170235.1. Lineage (NCBI taxonomy): Eukaryota > Metazoa > Arthropoda > Insecta > Coleoptera > Curculionidae > Listronotus > Listronotus bonariensis. Next base: position 102,159 of record JACEGR010001943.1, on the reverse strand, counting down.
TTGTCCAAGCAATTTTTAGACAACTGAAAATAGAAATATTTGCATAACCAGACGATAATGCAAAACTGTCACATTGGGTGGTCATGGTTAGTCCTGGTTAGTTATATCTTTTTTTTATTTCTTAATAAAGCAAATTAAAAAAATAAACCCAACCAAAAATAACCATGACCGCCCCAATGTGACAGTTTTGCATGACCGTCTATGGTGCTTCGAACCAATCAAATTACACGTTGTTTTGATTTTTTACTGTAGTCTGCAAAACACACTGTACGCCCAATATGTTTTTAAATACATATATCACAGTCATTAGCCTAACAAGGACCACGGCAAATGCCACTGACCTAGGCAAATGGCTTTTAAATAAATTGTTTTTTATGAAGTCATTTGCCCAGGCAGAAAGCATTGGCCTCGACAGAAACAATTTGTCTAAAGAATCATTTACCTGCGACATATACAATTTAAGAACTATACATGGTGTTTTTACAGTTAGGTCATTAATTTTAATACAGGGTATCCGCTAATTAATGATACCCAGAAAAATAACATATTCTCAAATTCTCAATGAATAGTAATTTATGTAATAAGTGCATTAAGTGATACTTTTTTACGAATAGGAAGTTTGACAGCACGAGCCGTTAGGCGATTACGGCATTTCCATGAGCAAAAAAAGACACTTTATGCATGTGTTACATACTATATTTTTTCCACGACCGTATAAAAATTTCCTAAAATACCATTTTATACATGTTTTATGTATCTAAACTTATTAATTTTAATTTTTGCAGCACATCCATTATATTGCAACAAAAAAATCATAGCCTCCTTATTTTTTAAGAGGCAATTACCCTCTTCATAATTATGCATTGATTATTTAATTTTAGAAAATTGTATGTACCTACTTTTTGTAGAAATAATACTAAAACAGTATAAATTTCTTTTTAATTTCTTAGTCATCCAAATTTATTATTACTATCAATTTTCAATAATTTCTATTAAATTTATTTGCAAACTGTCAAATTTTAAAACTAGCGACACATTAACTTAAAGAAATAATGACGAAATCAAAGACCGTTTGGTGCAGTTGATGTCGCGTTTACTGTTACCTTGCATAAATTTATATTTAAGTCTATAGTAGTAGACATTGAAACAAAACACCAATTTAAAGTGTGAAAAAATGCTTCGAAGTGTTGAAAAAAGCTACTTTTTTAACACTTTATGTAGTGTACTAAAATGAAGTACTTTACCTTCAAATTAACGATTAAAAAAACAGCATTTTTTTAACGGTCGTGGAAAAAAATATTAAGAGTTACCCACACTACTTATTCTATCCAAAAGTTGATAATAAGGAAAATATGTGTCAAAGTAAAAAATAATAATAATATATTCCTGATCATTTTTAATACGCTTTGGTTTTGTTAATAAATCTCTGTATCTAAGGGTTTTTTGATAAAGTGAAACTATAATTGTCTTAGATATAAGCTATTTAAATCTAGCATTAATTTTTATTAGTAAGCTAGAGGCCGCTAGCTACCCAACTTTTAATTTCTCTAAAACGTCGCAACTTTTTTTGTGCTACTCTGTATGTACATTGTTTTAATTTATATTTTGCCACCTAATTTCAACGGGAAAAAGGATAGGAAAAAAACGACTTGTATAAAAGTTCCATAGATTTTGTTTATTATCCATTCTCTGTGAATTATGTCCCCATTAAAAGGGATCTTTTAAAGAGCTTTACAAAAATACCACATTTGATATGTCTATCTTTAATAGTTTTCGAAATACGACCACTTAAATATCAAAACTATTAGTAATAATTTCTATATAATAAGCTGAGACTGTAGATATATGGTGGTAATTATATCTGCTGTTATTTAGATATAAATGGTAATATTTTGAAAACTATTTAATATAGACATATTGAATGTGTTTTTTTTGTAAAGCTGACAATGTAATATAAAGGTGTTCTATTTAAAACCTTACTTTTTCATTTTTTATAGGTTTTTAATGGTCATTTGTTTTTTTTTCTTATGCTCAAAAGATAATAGATAAAAATCTTTAAAACTTTTATGCAAGAAGTTTTTTCTATCCTTTATTCTTATCGTTGAAATTGGGTGGCAAAATATAAATGAAAACCCTATACCATCTAAGTAAAAGAGTACATTATACTATGCTATCTACACAAAAAAGGTATACTTTGTAAGAATCGCTCTGAGCAACCGTTTCCTAGATATTCTCGATTAAGTTGTTTAGTATAACCGGAAAATGTCTTATAAAAACAGAGTTATCCATAACTACATACATAGATTTACAGAAATAAACAAAGGCAAATTTACCAAATTAGACAATTATTTTACCTAAAGGATTAATTTCAATTATAAACCCCTGTAGATTTGTAACACGAGTCACCACTGTCAATGTTAGAAAAATATCCTTTAGAACAGGTTTTTATTTATTCCTCGCTTAACAAGATACGTTTCCTTACTAATAAATTAGCAAACCCCATTTGTATTGACCACATTTCAGTCATTTATAACTTATGAAAATTTCGGCCGGGCTTGTGGTATAGAAGGCCCAATCACCTGGTTAGATTCACTCTAAAAACCGCGCGAATACGGCGCCCTGTTGTTTTATCGTCCTTTCGCATCACACCGGCTGAAACAGCTGACTCTCGCAAAGCCGGTCCCAGGACAATGCAGACAATGGAAAAAAAGGAGACAAACCGAGACTTTTAACGACCCCAAAAGAGATGGCCAATAATAAACGCACGTTACGAAATCGGCGGGCTTTTGAGCAGACAAAGAGGGATAGAGCGCTTTAAAAAGAGACACGTGCAATAAGCAGGCGGCCTACTTAAGCTGAAGCGAAATTTGCGCATGCTTGAGGGTAAGTATCGATCCCATTTGAGTAGGGTGGTTGAGCACCCCATAGTTTAGCATGTAAGGCGAGTACATGCGACGCTACGGACTTTAGCTATCGACTTTTCTTTAGCGACCGCAAATATTTCGCGACGCATTGAGAAAACAGTGTTTTTAGTGCTCATTTAACATTTTTTCGAATTGACTCAGTAAAGTGACTTAAGTCAATCAGGTAAGAGCATATCAAACTTAATATGTAGCTATATTGTAAATTTATTTAATTTTTGTGTATTAGAGTCCAATATAGAAATTAAATAACATTTGTTGGTTGGTTTGGTTGTTATGTTTGTATTTTATTTTTTTAATTGACTAAATTTTTGGAATAAGGTTACTACGTTGATTTTAGACTATTATTATAAAGAATTTTTTCAGGGGTGAAACGACCTTGTTTTTAATAAAGAAAGTGTTTTTTATATTTTAAAAACAACAAATTTTCATTATTAACATAAAAATGTAAGCGGCATTAAGCATGCGTTTGATTCTAGTGTTTGAAGGAAAGAGCGCGCATTGTATTGAACAGATTATGCGTCATAGAAAAGCCGAATCGATATTGTGGAAATCATACTTAGAAAATCTGGTCTAAAAGCGTTTTTAATATAAAACAATAATTATATCGTAGGTCGTTACTTGTAGGTTGTTATGTTATATAGTCAATTAAACCATCCAATAAAATGAAAAGTGATCTATATTTTATAAATAATTAACATAAACTGTCGGTGGTAATTATAAAGGTATAATTCTAAAAATACATTTTGGATTTTTTTGCAATTAAATAGAAAATTTAACATATTAATACAGTTAGAGAAAAAAATTCCTTCGCTTTTCACGAAAAGAAAATGTTGATTTTGTATACAGGGTTTGCAAAAACTTAAAAACATGATTTAAATTTAAAAGTAAACTACCTTTATTTTTATATTTGAGGCAAAACGTATTTAGAATAATGTTTGTAATCGATAAAAACAATAATACAAAGTTTTATTAAACTTTATAATTATGCGAAAACGCCTTAATCACATTCGTTTATAGCTGAAAAAATTGTCCTTTTAAGGAACTTTTAGAAACAAGTGTTAAAAAAGCAAATTATGAGAGTTTTTTAGGTCATTTTGTTATAAAAATTTAAAATATATTTTTTTTCACAACCGTTAAAAAAATGCTGTTTTTTAAACGTTAACTTGAAGTTAAAGTACTCCATTCTAGTACACTACATAAAGTACACTAAAAAAGTAACTTTTTTTTACACTTCGAAGCTTTTTTCACACTTTGAATCAGTGTTTTGTTTCTATGCTTACTACAATAAACTTAAATATCGATTTATGCAATGTAACAGTAAACGCGACATCAACTGAACCAAACGGTCAAGTTACCCTTGATTTCGTCATTATATCTTTTAGTTTCTATAGTTTTTAAACTTTGACAGTTTGCAAATAAATTTAATAGAAATTGAAAAGGCATTTATACTGTTTTATTATTTTTTCTTCAAAAAGTAAGTTACATTATACAATTTTCTAAAATTAAAAATAAGAAAGCTATGATTTTTTGTTGCAATATAATAACTGTGCTGCAAAAATTAAAATTAGGAGGTTTAGATAAATAAAACACGTATAAAATGGTATTTTGGGAATTTTTATACGATCTTGGAAAAAATATAGTATGTAACATAGGAATAAAGTATCTTTTTTTCCTCATGGGATTCGCTCCTAACGGCTCGTGCCGTCAAGCTTCTCATTCGTAAAAAAGTATCACTTTAATACACTTGTTAAATAAGGTACTAGGTGATAACACCAAAATCAGTTACATGAAACTTTTTAATACTCCTGTAACATTGATAAAGTCATTTAAAATTCTATTCCAAATACATTTTCTAAATGATATTTTGCTTAAAAGTGAAAAATAAAGGTAGTTTACTCTTGAAGAAAAATAATGTTGTTTTTTTAGTTTTTGCGAACCCTGTATAGAAAATCAACATTTTCCCTTCGTAAAGCCTATTTCTATTAAAAGCAAATTTTTTTATAAAGAATGATTTTTTTCAAATTGAAATTATCGGTCTATTTGTCCTTTTGTTAACACCATTTGTGCACAGTCTGCTTATGTTTTTATTAAAGTTTGCTTCATTTCCAAGTTTTGGCAAAACTACAAATTTTTAAGTGATCGCTAAAAATACAAAATATAATCCCTTGGCTTATTCTAGGAAGAAAAGTTTCTCATAACATACGTGCTAAACGTCTTAACTTTAAAGCTACAGGGTGTGAAACTTTTAAGACAAAAACTGTTTTCTTATCAAAACTTTAAAACTGTTTCAGATATTTTCATAGAGTTTGACATGCACCTACTAAGTGCTACCAGAAGTATATTGGAGATTTTTAAAAACTGTATAGTACGGCAGTGCTTTTTTAAAAAGAAAAGTAATTTTTAAAATCTCCATTTATTTTCCAAGAAATATAACTTCCTGACTTTTTTCCCTAATGCACAATTTTGGCGTAAAAAATGCAAACCGTTATCAAGCATTTGTGGTATAGCAAAATTATTTTGAACTGGATGCTGGTGCGTTATTTTTATTTTTTTACGCGAAAACGGTGCATCGAAGAAAAAAGTCAAGCGGCCAATTTTTTGCAAAATAAATGATGATTTAAAAAATAATATTTGTTTTGGAAAAGAAACGGCGTACCATTTTTTTTAATTGTATTTTCTTTATGTTTGAATGAGTTCTCTAGTATTAAATATTAACGTAAATAAGACAAAAGCAAACTTTAAGGACTTAAAATTAAATTTTAGTGTTTTTTTATGTCTAGAATCAGAATCTAAGCATGAGAACCAAAACAAGAAAAAACAATATTTTTGTTTTGTTGCCGATAAAGTTTGTTTAGGAAGCCTAAAGGCTTTAAAAGTTTGTTTAAGAAGCCTAAAGGCTTCTTAAGCAAAGTTATTAAAAAAAAATCACAATGCCAATTCTAGAAAATTTTACGGTCTTTAAAATGCAATGCTAAATTTCTTCTTCATACATCGTATCGATGCTACGCTTGATTACGTGGAAATTGTCAAGTTATTCATTAATTCAGAACAATTATCAGCTTGTCGATAGAGGAAAGACATTCTCACGATTATTTTGCTGTTAAAATAAATAAATTTTAAACTTTTGATACATCCTCTTAATAGAATAGAGGAAAACATAACCCGAATACATCAGGGGCACGTTGATGTGCCGCGATTATACTTCTACCGGGCACGTGTATGACGTCACTCATACAACGTGTTCCAGGCACGCGATATTTTTGATGCTTTTTGTTATTTGTGGTTAGGTAGTCACTTCAAGCATATTTCTTCAACTTCGAAATGGTGACAATTTTAAATTGACAAGTTTGGTACTTTGGCAGGCTATAAAATCTAAACTACAGTAAAAAGCACAGGATGTGTAATTGGATTGGTTTGAAAGGCTACAGACGGTCATGTAAAACTGTCACCTTTGGGGGATGAGGTGTCATGGTTAGTTCTGGTTAGGTAAATCATTTTAGTTTTAATACCTTAATAAAGCAAATTTAAAAAAAATATAGATTTAACTAACCAGAACTTACCATGACCCCCAATGACACTGAATGACAGTTTTGCATAACCATGTGAAGGGTTCAAACCAATCAAATTACACGTCCCTGTGCTTTTTACTGTAGTCTATAAAATCTGGATCAGATCAGGGGAAATGGTTTGCACTGTCCTGTTCAAAAGCTATTAGACGGTATTTACTAATGGTACTAGCGGTGGTCCTGAAATTGGTACTATTATTTTGAGTACCAACCATTGCAAGTACCATCTGCTAGGTCTGCGGGCACGGTCTGGGAAATATAATAAGATAGATAGTGCAACATTTGTCCTCATTTCTCAGGCTCTAGGTTTTAAAAGCTTGTCAAAAGTACCAAACTAATCAATTTTTAATTGTTAATATTTTGAAAACAGCTGATGAGGGGTATAGGATATTTTACTTGAAAAATATCTAAAATTATCCGTAAAAAACAAAAATGGGATATGATGTGTTCCATTTAAAAACTGCTTGTCATGAAATATCAAGTTCAGTATTGTCTTTTGTCTGTTTTGCTACATAATTCTGATGATTAGCATAAAACGAGACAACTGAATTTACATTTAATTACACTTACCTTCTAACTGCAACCCGAGAAGATACCGATGGATCGAAATCTATGAGAAAACCATGTTTTAGACAAAATACTTTAATTTTTGAAGCAATAAATCTTTGTTTTATTCTGTTTTCCAGTTTTAATGTTTTATGATTCATACAGGGTGTCCCGAAATTACGCGTCAGGATTTCTGTGGGCGATTCTGCACGAAAAATTAATGCAACAAACTTCTATAAATTTTTTTCGAAAACTAAAAATTAACGGATATACAGGATGTTGAAGAAATTTTTTTTTGTTATTATTTCTAATAACTTTTTTCTAGTGTTAGTATACTGTATTTCGTCAAATTTTGCATATATACTCACTATCACTAGTGACTCTTTTTATTTGCCCTATTAATTTGATATGGCCTAAACTGTCCTTCACTTTAGAAAAATGCCTTAGAACTTTTTTGTTTCAATCATTTTATAAATTTGGATATAAAATTAATAACATTAACACAAAAATTGTATAGAGTTTGTTTCATTAATTTTTCGTGCAGAATTGCCCACCAAAATCCTGACGCATAATTTCCGGACACCCTGTATTGTTCATATTTTTTGAGATCATTTTTGAAGATTTTACTATAAATTTAAATGTGTAGAAAAATCTTATATTTAATCAATTATAAAAATTAGTAGTATATCTAGTTTTGTTTGTTTTAATTAAAATAATCAAATTTGTATATTAACGTCAGAAGTGAATGAGACACTGAGCAAATTATTTTTGTTAGGTAGGTAAACCTACAACTATAAAATTAATTTTATCATACTATGTTCAAAATAAGATTTATATTTATTTATTTATAATAATAGCTTTGCTTCTGGTGTTATGAATAATAAAACATTGCTTGCTGATAGCTGCTAATCAACAGGCACCTATCATAGATCTAATGGCACGTTTAGTTGATAAAATCGCATACGTCAACGTGCACCTATTTTAGTAGTAAATAATTAAGGGCACGCTCAATAGTGACGTCATACACGTGCCCGGTAAAAAATAATCGCGGCACATCAACGTGCCCCTAGTCACTGCTGGAAGCATTTGTAGGACACAAAAAACTTAAATTAGCCAGGTAAGAGCCTATTAAAATATGAAAAAATATTTCTACAGGGTAACTTAAAAATGTTTTACCCTTTTAAATGATCACTCTAGGCCTACAGGCCTACTATGTTATATTTTAATTTCCCGTTTGTAGTGCTGCAGTGGCATAAGGTTTATTTATTAAAACTAGCATTTATAAGCCATTTGCTTTTTTTTTGTTTTATATTATTTAGATATTTCTGTTAGTTCATATGCATTTAATTAGAGAAGACGAAATTTTACATGCTTATACAGAGTATCCGAAAAGTTCCTACCTTTAAAAGTAATGTTGTTCGGTCACGATATAGCGGTTTCGAAATATTTACTTTAGATAAAAAGTAAAGGGATACTGGCATATGAGTATATAGGGGGGCTTTATCTCCCCTTACCATAAATAAGAAGGCATATTCGTGTTACAAAAGCTTTATTTTGTTGTATTTTTTATGGCTTATCATTATGTAAACCCCCCGCCCCCCCGTTACCATTCGTAGAAGTAAGAAAAGGAACATCATGTTTTATAACAAAATCAGAAATGTATATGTTTGGAAGATGAGGACCCTTTCTCTTTTTTTAATTCCTATGCAAATTTCGCGCGGTAAACCCCTTCTCCCTTAAAAACCTATAAATACATGCGTGGATATAGGGCGTTAAAAAATATATTCAGTTAATTATTTTCACAGGTTTTAAGATATTAAATAAAATTAAACATTTTGATATTTACTATTTTATTCTTTGACTCAAATTTTTATTTAAAATACATTATTATCTTTGGAAAAATTAAATTAGGCTTTTTATTTTATTTTTTTTAAATATTTTTAATTCTTTAAGAGAAATATTTAAATTGAAGATATGTTCTGTGTTGGTTCAACGAATTCACTTACTTGATGGTATTTATTTGGGTACACGCCAATTAGGATCTTTTTTCTAAAATTAAAGCTTTGGTTTTAGAAGATATTAAAAAAACGTTTGATGTAATGTAAAATTTTTGGACACAAATTTTGACAACGGTGGCAGACTTGCCACCGAAACGTCGATTTTTAGTTTTCTAGTTACCTATTCCAAATTTTTGGGTTTTTTTCTAAATTTTGTTTAAAAAAAAGATCCTAATTGACGTGTACCCAAATCAATGCCATCAAGAAGTATTTGAATCTCGCAAAAATTGCTAAAAAAATATCCGCTTAAGAGGAAAGGTGTGAAATCTTGCTTGCTATATTTTATTTGATAAATATTTTTTTATCGAATAATTCGGCTTTCTAATTTTTTTTTAAGGTTTGTTCATGATGGGAGAAGTATTCTTAAATATTTTGCTTTTATTTTTTTCTTCAATAAATATTACTTTCTTATTCGGTTTTTTCGGTTACATTTTGTACATAAAATGTATCGGCAAAATCTTATTACATACTTATCAAATATCGAGATGTAAACGTGGATCAATATTACCCAGAACGAACTTAAATGGTTTAAGAAACAAAACCTGTTAAGTCCAATAAAAAACCCTTAATACCGAGAAGAGGTGTAACTACCTAAACCGAAATTTGCAAAGGACTACCTACTCGCCCTACCTAACTTTGTACTTAAGTACCAAAATTCTTTTGAAGATTTCTCTTAAATTTAGGGCCAATAATAGAAAATCTATCTACCTGATCTCATTCTGTTAATAAGGACCTTTTTTCTACCTTTTATTTTATTTTAATAACGAACATTTTTGGTACAAGGGTTTATACGGCGATTTATATTGGCGATATTTTTAGATACCTATGCCTTTATACAGGGTGTCTTTAAAATGTTTGTAAAAAATGCTAACACTAACACTTTGGGCTAAAATACAACGTTTTAACATAATCTACTTTAGTTAAAAATTCATTGTTTTTGAAATACAGGGTGTCAAATTTTCCATTATTTTTTTTTACCATATTTTTTAATGAAATTTGGTATTTATAAGTTTTCAGGGGGTCTGGAACTTGGAATCCGCTCACGTTTTTATGAAAAAATGAAAAAGGAGCGCTCTGAACTCCATAAGTCATATTCTACTTGTGGCGTTCATTGGGCATCTACTTAATTATTTTACAAATAATACAATATTTTTTTGACAAACACAGTAGATTAAATCCTATTGTTAAGACTAATTGCAGCAATAGGATGAAACATAAAAAATTTAACTGCAAAACTTCTAGGAAATTTTCGCTATTTTTTTATTACTTTGTTTTTACTTTTTGTTATTAACCTCTTTTTTTTATGTTTCTGTTAGATAAAAATTACAGTTTTATAAACCACATGTTTTTATATTTTTCTCTAAACAAGATCGGAGTTAAAACTACACTTCCAAAGAAGAAGGATACGAATGAAGGATTTGCTTTTAAAACTTTTTTTTTCTGAAGGGGAGAGGGGCTCACCAAAAATCACTTTTTTTCGCAGATTCAAAAATAAAATTTTCTTTACTAAGGTGTGTCATACATATCTGGTTAAATTGTGTGGGTTCAATGTCTGAATTTTTCGATAAAATAATTTGAAATTTAAAAATTCTAGTTACGCGCTTTTAAAGAGATAAATTAAATTTTATTTTGGAAAATAGCGGTTCAATAGGTCTGTTTCTGCAGCAGTTTAAAAGTATTTAAAACCTGGCAGGCGCATGCGCAAGAGATAAGATCCGGGATGCGCCTGACGGTTTCAAACGGTTTTGAACTGCTGCAAAAACAAATATAGTAAATTTCTTTACATTTTTGTCGTTTTTTTTAAATACTTTATTTCAGTTAAGGTATAATATGATACGGTTTTTAGTGGCCAAAACATTTAGTCGTGTATCACTTACTGAGATCATAAAATATCCTGTGTTTTGTCTTTAGAGTTTTTGTAAATTTTTGTTTTTTCATCCGATTAAGGTAATCATTTTTATATGATAAACGTAATATCAATAACACACTTCTGCCTTTTTGGATGAAATCCTACAACAAAGAGTTTTAATATTACTAAATATTTTTATTTTTTTTTTAATAAATAAATGCAGTACAAATAATATTATAGCAAAAAAATATCTTGCTTTTTGTTGTTTTAAATTATTTTTGTAAATATCTCAACTTTACAAATGTGCACATTTTTTTTGGGTATATTGATAAAAGGAGGTGATTTTACGAGAGCGAAAGTTTTTTTATTATTATTTTTGATAAAAAGACATTTGCTATAAAAGTTCTGGTTTTAACCCCAAAAGATAACTATCAGATAATTTCAACTTGTATCAGTCTTTTACGAGGTTTGACGACAAATTTGATTTTTGCTTAAAAGTAAAGTAACTGTATGTTTGATTATATCGAAAATTACACTCACCTACTTGTCTACTCGACAATTATCGCTTGATTACAGCGATAATGGCATAGTAGAAATCGAAAATTTCACTGTCATGTTTTTAATTGTTGATTTTGACAACCACATTCTAACAACAGCTTTATTTATTATATTTAATATGTCAGTTTGGCATCTTATAAATTTTGCAAACATTTATGTATAAAAAATTTTAATATTGGGTTTTGTTGTATTGTGAAATAAATTGTATTGAAAATTTATTCCTTCATTTGATGGTTTTACTTTTTTCGAGAAATTGTCTTCCTAAATTACACTTGTGCATCAAAATAATCAGATAATTCAAGTGTATTGCCTTTTAAAAACTTCTCTCATTCATTTTCAAATTTTCAAAATATAAAATTAACTCTAGTAGTGTTTAGGCAATACGCTTTCAAGAAAAATTATCGATAATTTTGATGCACTTGATGTAATTACCCCCGAAAAGTAATTAAAAGAAAAGATGTTTGCTTTTAAAAATAGCTATCATATTGACTTTGTGTCGGCAAGACCCAGTGCACTAGGCTGACTAGGCTACAGCCTAAGGCGCCGTGAAAAAATAGGCGTCAAAAAGGGGAGATTAAAAAAGTTTTAGGGCGGGGTCGGTTCTTTTGGTCGTTTTTGGTCTTTAGTTTGATTTGGGAATAGGGCGCACTGGAAGAAAATAGGCGCCACGCAGTAAATGACCTTTTTTTGCTCTTCAATTTCAGCAATTCCAGCCTAGGGCACCTCTAACAGTTAATACGGCACTGCCAAGATCTCCATAATAATCATCAAATTCCTAGCTCCCTGTATATTAATTTAAAATTAAGATTTATTAAATTTATTTTATGTTCACTGTATTTACAGAACACCAAAGGTTTTCACAGGCTTACCAATGTAGTTATGTAAAATAAATTAGTCAAAAAATAACCTTAAATTAAACTGTACAAAGACTTAAAACAAAACACTGAGCTTGTTTATTTAAATCCTTATTACGTAAGTCATTTAAAACTTTTTGCTCAGGAAATGGACTTCAAGAATGCCCCGAAGAAAAGGACGTCAAACTTTCGAGAAGACGAAACGAAACTCTTAATTCAATTATGGGGAAGTCCCACTGTGCAAAACAAACTTTACCTTACTCATCGCAAAGCCCCTGTAATGCGACTCATCGCAGCCAATATGCAAAAACACGGATTCTACCGAACCCCTGACGAAATCAAAACCAGAATCCGGAACTTAAAATGTCTTTACCATAGAATCAAAAAGTCTACAACCACTGGAGTCGGTATTGGTACGGTCGATCCTGATTGGCCACACTATAAAGCTATGGATGAGATTTTGAGTAAGAAAAACGCTTTGAGGCAGAGTTTGGTGTATAATGCTAACTTACTTAGTGAAGTTAATGCAGAAGTTAAGGAAGAAATTGAAGATATTGATCTCAATGACGATACGGAATCATATACCTCCAATAGTAATGGGTAAGTGTTTTTCTTAGTATTTTTTTAAGAACTTGATTTTATTTTGAACCGATGGTAGCACTGTTATAATTTTGGTTTATAGCTCTTGTTTTGTATATACATAGTTGGTTGTGGCATATTGTAAATTTAAGGTGTTTAGCTCAATGTTAATTTAAAATTGTTAGTTGTCGTGGCATTTTTATAGTAAAAATGTACCTCACACTTTTTAATTTATTATAATAAACTATTTAATTAACACCAGTTAAATAAATACCTTAAAAAATTATTTCAGGTGTAAAGTAAATTTAAATTCGTTTTTCAAAAAAATAATTTGTTTTAAAAGATATCTTTGAAAAATTTCCACCAAAGTTGCTAAAGGATACAATCAAACAGTTTTGTCAGTAAAGTGTCATGTTTTTGCTTAAATAAATTTGAAAATGTCTTGCAAATGACAAGGTATTTTTGTAAAAATGAAGAGATATTTTGTGTGTTATATTAAATGGTGTATTTTGCTTACAACTAAGTGAAAATGATTAAAAGTAGAAGAAATTGAATCTGAGTCGTAAGTTAGATTGTCTTAGTAGATCAGCTTTTTTTGGTTAAAAAAACAGCAGGCATATGCATTTTACTTTTAGAAAACTTTTAAAAATTACTGGATTTGGTCACCAAATAATCACGTTTAATATCGAATTAAAAGTCAGGTTAATTTTCATCCCCTACAAGACCAAGTTCTGTGAATTAATAATAAAAATATACAATACAGTTTTTACCACCTATTTCTATTGTAGTATCAAGTGTCATAATTTTTCAGCACACAATATACAGGGTGTTCAGAAACTCCTCTGACAAACTTCAAGGGTGATTCTTACGAAAAATACGAAAAAACTTTAAAAATGAATATAAGTCTTAAACGTTATACTTGCTAAACAAGAGGAGTGTCAAAATTTTGAAAAAAACATATTATTTAATTATACCAAATCAGATTTTTTTGACATAGTTTGAAATATTATAAAATATTTTAAAATGTCAAATAATCATCATTAAATAAAAAAGGCACGGTAACAAATTTGTTCGAAATTAAACTAGGTTCCAAATAATATTTTTAAATCTCGTCACGGAAAACACTGGTGAAAATTATAAAAAAACAAATATTTCTTTAAAGTTTTAACTCCCTGCAATGTCCAAAAATTAAGACATTTAGACATACAGGGTATTTCCTGACTACGGTACGGAAACTTTAAAAAAATATGTTTAAAGTTGCTTCATTTCTAAGGAGCGTTATTTGTCAGTAGTTTTTAGATATTTTAAAAAACCCTTTAACGGATCTAGATAAAATCAGGTACACTTATTAAACCATAAATGTATTAAAGCGCTTGTAAAGCTCTACTCAAATTAAGATGATTAAGTCCAGTGGCATCTCAGTTGGCGTCAGAGCCAATATTGTTAAGAAAAAAAGTACGACACTGACTTTTCTAAAAAAATGTTATTTTCAATTTTGGATTGTATTGTATCTTGTTTATGAATACTTTTCAGAATGACTTAGAGTGGCTTCAATTTTTTTCTCGAAAACGTAGCTAAACACTAAGAAAATTCATGAGACTTAAAACTTGCATTTTTAAATGCTTCATATAGTTATCTGGGTAAAGCTTTAAAAGCGAATTTATTCAAATCGGTAAATAATTTTTAAATTATTTAATAAATTATCTACTGTTTTTAAAAACTTTAACGCTCTGTATCTCAGAAGTGAAGCAAGTCCGGACATATACGAGTCGACGTGTCCCAACTCTATTTATACACCAAATAACTTTGCCCCTGTACAAGATACAAAAATAAACTTGAATTAGAAAATGTTTATTCGGATACACTCATTTCAGTAATAGTCCTAGTTATTATACAAGGTGTCTCAAAAGTATGATTTTTATTGGCAAGTAGATTTTTTAAATGGAACACCCTATATATTTTAACAAATTTTGACTCTGTATGAAATGCCACATCAAAAATATGTAACATACTATACGTCAATTAGTGCTGCTGGTTGTTGAGATATCAGCAGTATGTTGATATACTCATAACAAATAAAAGTGAAAAAATATAGTAATTTTTTGGTTTTAATTATTTTTAAATAATTCTGTCACTGTCAGAGTGACAAATAATATAATACTAAACTACTAATGAGTATGTCAGAAATTTAGTTTATTTTGGACACCTGTTTACTGAATTGCATTAAAGAACAACATTACGTCAATTATGGCGGATTTTTAAGTTAGGTTAGTAAGTATGTATCTAAAATAAACTAAATAGCTGACTTGCTTATTAGTAGTTCTTATAATGTAAAAGTAATTAATTGCATGTTATTATATGTTATGTTACTTTGACAGTGACAGAGTTATTTAAAAGTAATTAGAACCAAAATATTATTTTCTTTCTTTACTTTTAGTCGTTTACTAAGTATATTAACATTCTGCTGATATCTCAAAAACCAGCAATAATTGACGTATAGTGTGTTATATATTTTTGAAGCAGAATTTATTATAAAGTCAAAATTTGGTAAAATATATAGGGTGTTCCATTAAAAAACATCAACTTGATAATAAAAAATTATGTTTTTAGACACCTTGTATATTAAGTAGTACTGTCAGGATTGTATTCAAATGAACATTTTTGTTGGGACACCCTGTATTTATAGGAACTTTTATTTATAAAAAAAAGACAAAAAATCACTGTCTAAAGGTTTGTACGGTAGTTAGGTAACACCCTGTATATTCATATAAAGTTTTTTCTTTATTCTTCATTTGAGGATCACCCTTAACTGGTTTGTCGGTATATAAAGTTATCTACTGGACACCACACCAATTAGTTTTTTTTCATATACTCAATTTAAAATCCCACGACTGCCAGCATTTGAAATATTACTTATTAACATTAATTTTTATATCATTTTCATTTCTATTTTTCAGATCTGATGACGAATTTGAAGAAACCCATTCCATGCCAGCAACTATAACTCCATTAATAATAGAAGAAGAAGAAAAATACCGACGCCCATAAAAATAGCTCCAAAGCCCCCTGCCCCCACACCACCCGTTTCATACCCGAGAATTCAAATAGCTCAAAATCTACATAGTACCCCCAGAACACCATCACAGTAACACCTAGATTTCAAACAAATACCCAAAATAGCATACAGAGTGTTCAACTTAATAAACCAACAAGTATGCCGTCGAGTATGCCTATAATTTCCCCGAAAATTCAAACAGCCACAGTTGCTGCAAATGCTGTCAATAAAAGTAATAACTCTCCTTTACCTTTTCCTTTATTAATTTTAAATGGAATGGGCAATGGGGTACAAGCAGGTCAAAATGGTACGAACTTGCTACAAAAGGCGATACCTGTAAATAATGGAACGAATGGAGTTCCTTTTAATTCTGGTAAGAATTTTGGACGTATCTAATTCTAAATTAGGATTGTTTGGTTAATTCTGTAGTTTCCAAGTTGGTAATAAAATTTTTATTATGTCTTAAGGGGTTATATAGAGTTAGAAGGCCGAAAAATATGCGAATTTTCCAAAAATTTTTCTAAAAAAACTTTTAAATTTATTGAACCAAAAATTTGTACACACATTATGGTTACCTTGAACTATATTTTAAGACTTAGTATTAGTAAAAATATTTATTTTGAAAGGGGATACAGCCAATCAATTTTTGACCAAAATTTCGGCCTTAAATTGTTTATAAAAAAAAATATTTATCGGTGAGCAAAAATATTTGATTAATCACTAAAAATATATGTAAGAAGGTTGTGTAAAAATTTGAGACGAATCGGTTTAGCCGTTTTCGAGTAATGTTGGTCACCGTCTTTGAAAACACCATTTTGAGAAAAACGCCTTTTCAAATTTGCGTCTAATTTCGAAAATATTCATCGGAACGATATGAAATTTCTTGTGTGTATTCCTAAATATACGTACATTAAGAAAATTTAAAAAAAAACGATTTTTTCAAAATTCTAATTGTAGGTATATAACCCCTTAAGGTATACAAGGAACGATAAACAGAATGATTTTTTAATGGATCACTCTGTATAATATATTATCATTTAAAACATCATTCAAAACCTTTTTTTTTTAATGATTGACGTTGACAATTTAACTCTTTTAATAATTTAGTTTTTCTGTTCAGATTGATACTGAGCTAGGATTATAAATTTTGATGAACTTTTTCTCATTAGTCATTACTATAATATAATTAATTGGTATAAATTATTTTTTAGTAATTTAATTAAGAAATTTTGAAATATATTGTATTTTGTGTAAAGACATTTTTAATAGGATGAAAACAATGTCGCCCATTTATCCAAAATCACATTTGAATTTTAGCCTAAATAATCAAAAAAATATATACAGGGTGTTTCTAAAAGGTGCAATTACATATTTTTGAGGCTAAATGTATGACGATCTAACCCAACTTACCTTAGTCCAATAGTGGATGATTTCGGAGATACAGGGTGTTAACGATTTAGTCTGGTTTTAGTTTTTATGAATAATTTTGTTAAAAAATGGTTTGATGTCACAATATTTAAGTAGAAGGGGTGTTTGACAGGTGAGAAATAAGAATCTGCTATCAATTTTATTATTTACTTTAAAGGGCGCCACCTGCGGTATCCTGCAAAAATTAAAAACAATATAACTTTTTTGAGCCACTTTGTATGTAAATAAAAATTCCTATTTTCAACATAGTTCACATTAAAAAGATATACTACAGTCTATAACTCGTAAAACCTTTCAAGAGGGTTGTACATGAATCGTTGTGAGCGTCAGCTGCGTCTTCAATGGTGGAATTGTACAGGGTGCTCCATAAAAAAATCAATATTAAACGTGTGTTTTTTTAATGAAACACCGTGTTTATTATTTCATTTTTGGATTGTAGAAGTAAAAATAATGTAAGTCTTATCAGCAATCCCTGTACCAAAACTAAAAGGTTTTTAAGATATAAATCATGACAAAATTTTAATATATCCTACCTTACTTAGGCTTGACTTTTTATATTATGTTAGACTGCCAAAAAATTAGTTGTACAATCCCCCACATTTAATTTTTTTACTAGAAATTATACAGGGTATCCAGTAACTAATATTTACTATTATATTAATTTCTGAAAACCCTGTATAATTTTTAGTAAAAATTTAAATGTATATGATGGTACAGTTAATATTCTAGCAATCTAACATAATATACAAAGTCAAGCCTAAGTAAGGTAAGATATATTAAAAGTTTATTTTTGTCAAGAATTTTTTTAAAATCCCAAATATCCTAAAAAGCTCACATTTTTGGTATAGGCATCGCTGATAGAATTTATGTTATTTTTATTTCTATAATCCAAAACTGAACTAATATACAGGGTGGTTCATAAAAAACACAAGTTTTTTATGAATCTTTTCTTTGGAGCGCCCTGTATAATTCCACCATCGGCGCCGCAGCTGACGCTCACAACAATTTATTTACAATCCTCTTAAAGCATTTTACAAGTTATGGACTGAGTAAAAATTTGTCACGAAAATCTGTTGCTGGCTCACGGACCAAAATATCTGGATTTAAAAAATTACTTTCTCTATGGCCAAATCTATGCTATACAGGGCTTTTCAGAAGACGTTGTTAATATTGTGTGTGAATCCTTGAGCGATTTCAAGAACAAAAGTTCAAATAAACCTATGTCTTAATGGCTTAACTTTTGAGTTACAGGGTGGTAAAAAGTTTGTTTTTTTAACTTTACCACCCTGTATCTCAAAAAATAAGTCTTTTAGGACATAGGCTTATTTAAACGTTTCTTCTTAAAATCACCCAAGAAGTCACACTCTAAAAGATAAGCATCAAATTTTGAAACACGCTATATACTACATAGCTTAACCTGGCCATACAAAAACTAAATTTTTAATCCAGATATCTCAAAAACAGCTGCTTAAATTTAGTTTTACCAAGTACACCCTTTATTTTTTTTTTTGAGTAAGGTCAAGTGGGGTAAGTGCGGCCAGATTTTTTAATAGTTCAGATATATTATTAAATATTAAGGAAAATATAGTTTTTTTGAAAAAAACGAAATAACCACCAATAAATATAGTCTTTTATCTATAAAAATCAAAGTTAAAATGTTTAAAAAAGCATACATTTATTTTTTTTTGTTAAGTCTTTAAAATTTGACAACTGATTGCTCTTTCCCGACCTCTTTGGGAAAGTGCAATCATTGCCTTGAAATCACATTTATAAACTACTGATGTTGAATCGGGAAAGTGCATTTAATTAGTTATTTTATACCTACCTAATATGCCTATATTCATATTTTTTTTCGGCGTTAAATTGTATTTGTATGGATGTTACTGTGATTATTTTTTTTAAGCATTTATCGTACCAGTATAAATAAGACAAAAAGCTTACATTGAAAATACATTTTTATTAAGAAATGACAAAAGGAACAGCTCTAAACTATTGATAATAATTTTTAAAATAAAAATGACCTCTTTTTTCATTTTCAAGTTCTAGCACCTTTTTAATTTCTGTAAAAGTTACAATTGACTCATCTTTAATTTCTGGAAAAACAAATGATCTAGTCCCATCTAAGTGACATCTTTCCCTAAGGAACGAGCAGTAATATAGTTTTTCTTTCGTATCCAATATTTCGACGACTCTGCCAACGTATGGTAATTTAATTTTGTCAACAAACTGAACCAGGATAAAATCTCCGATATTTAATAACTGTGCAGCTGGTTGTGGTCTTTCTATAACTGTCTCATTATTATATTCAGTATTGACTGGTAAAAGAGAAATAGGCGATATTTCACAAAGCCCATCAGCTTTTTTGCACTAAATTTACTATCTCGGGAAGAATTATTTTCTTTGACACGATTTGTAAAAGATAGTTCCTCCAAATCTGAAAATGATTCGTCGTCTTCATCAGAGTCGGCATACTGTAGTTCCATCGTGTCCTCACTCGTGTCACTTTCGTAATCTTTGTTTCTAGAGATTTTTTCTGCTTTCTTGGCTTTTTATTTTCTTTTTCAGGTTTTCTTTTCTTTAATTTAGTTTCTTTAGCAAGCTTTTGCTCTTCAAGCTCCTTTAATTTAGTTGAGACTTCTCTAGATGTTACAACTTCGGCTCCTCCCGCAATTTTTTTCGGGAAGACTTGACAGTAGAATTTTGTTGTTTAACAGTATCTAGCAAAATATGTTCAAATGATTTTAGGGAATCACTATTTTGTCCTGCCTGCACTGTTTCTTCGACTCGTGTTTCTTGATCTTCATATCTACTTAAAGCTGATGGGTCATATTTTTCTTTAGAAATAACATCTTTGTTATAGGGAACAATGCCCGCCTTTCGAAAACCATTTTTTATAATTTCTGGTGATAAATCTCTCCAAACACTTGTTAATAAAGAGCTAAATTCTTTTTTGGTATACGCAGTCCATGATGAATCTTCTGCCATTTACACAATTTCTGATCCCAACTGGTCTTAAGGGATTTAAATACTGCAAGGTCGAGCGGTTGAAGTAAGTGGCTTGTATGTGGTGGCAACTTTAGGATTGTAATATTATTTAACTTTGCAAGTTCTATTACTTTGTATCCGAAATGAGTTGCGTGACCATCATAAATCAGCAAATGGGATTTCGTTGTGTCCATACTAGGAACAAATGTTTTTTCTATGTAATTGTAAAAGATTTCAGTAGTGATCCATCCATTTTCACTGGCGGCATACGTCGTATGAGGATATTCATATTCTCCCTTTTGTGTATCTGGGACCCAGCTACTCCAAACATAATTTCCCTTAAATATAATTAAAGGAGGCACTTTTTCGCCGGCTGCGTTTACTGCCGCTAAACAGGTGATGTTTTCTTTTCCCGACGCTGCAGTTGTTCTTGAACATGATTTTCCTTTAGATCCTACTATTTTGGTTTTTGATGGATCTGTACAGATAGAAGTTTCGTCCAAATTCCATATCTGGTTGGGTTTATCAAAAAGATCCAATGTTTGTAGTTGATTTTTTAAAAGTCTGAAATACTCATTTATTATAAAAGGGTCAGTCATTTTTTTTCTGGAGTACTCTATTGACTGCGGTTTTTTAACAGATAGGTTATGTCTTTTCTTAAAATTGAGAAACCAGTCCTCTCCCGGACGATTATTTTTAAAAAGGAGATTTGATGTTATTGTCAGAGACAAATTTTTCAATGCAGTCTAATAATTCGGTCCTAGTTAAACCAAAACCCCACTGAGTTAAAATTTTTAAATATTCAACAAGTTTCTTTTCATCTTCAATATTAAGGGCGCAAGGTCTTCCACCAGTTTTGCTTTTCACGCGCCTTTTGCCATTAATGATGCATTGAAGAGTACTATAGGGTATCTTGTATATTTTTGAAGCCTTTCTGACACCTGTATTTCCTGATCGCACACTTGCCACAGCAGCATCAAGAGTCTCTTGAGTGTAGGTTGTTCCTCTCAGGCTTTTTCTTTTGTAATTACGGACCATTATGCCTACAACAAAAAAAGGGTAAAAAAAATCAAACACTGAAAGATAAGTAAATAAGCAATTACGCACGGGAAAGTGCAGCCACCTGATTGCATTTACCCCAGACTGATTGACCACACTTTCCCGATATACCATTTTAGATGGGGTAATTGCAATCACAAAGCAAAAAATAGATAAAATAATTAATCGAATCGATAGTATGTCAAAATACATTAGGGTTAATAATTTCACATTGAAAAAATACGTATTATTGGTACTTACCTTTATAATTTGCATTTAACTAACACTTTATTAAAAGCTGTTTCAACTCATAACCTAAGCTGTACACCGGTCTTGATGAATATTTGGAACTGACTACAGCAACGACAGGCGAGTTAATACAAATGTTAGGCTAAGTTGAAGAATTGCGTCACCCGTGCCATCTAACGTTAGCTTTCAGTAATAGTTCAGTTTGTTTTAAGCAGGCGCTGCTTGATTGCTCTTTCCCGAAAATTGCACTTGCCCCACCTGACCTTATCGAATTTGTTCATAGTCTCACGAGTCCCATCTCTATACGGGGTAGGTTAGAATGACTGGTTGTTATTTCTGATTTTTAAACAGGATCTTCAGCTCTTTAGAAATATGTTACCTGCCATTTAGTTTTTAAAATAATACAAAAAAAAACATGTTTTTTTTCAGAAGTTTCAAATATACTTAAGGAACTGCTAGACATCCAAAAAGAAAACCTGCAGATTGAAAAGGAGCGATTGCAAGTAGAAAAACAAAAACTTGAATACGAAAGAGCAGTCGGTTCTCAACTGCTGAATATGGTGCCTATGTTTAATGAGATTTTTCAAAAATTTAAAGAACCCGAAAGAGGAGGAAGATACAAAAAATTTTGAGGGACACCCCAACTACAATAAAAATCAAAATGGGGTAAAACGGCCTGCTTTCGACACGTTGGCAATAAATAATAGTAAAATTTTTAAGCAAGCAGCTGTAAGTTGTATACGAAAAAGTATACAAGATAGTATCACTTCCCATAGTGATGACGGAGATAGTGGGATAGTGAATGATAGCTCGTAAGAGAATGTGTATTTATTATGATTTGCAAATATTTAGTACTTATCTCATTATACTTACAATATTTTATTTCATAGATTCTTTTTTATCATTAAGTTTTTATATTATAAATATTATATAGGGTGTAAAAAGCACTACAAACACATCAAGTTTTTGTCATTAACTAGCTCTTCACATTGTAGTATAGGTAATGAGGAGAGAGTTACTCTTCTCCATAATGTATAATTCGGCAGGAGTTTTTTTCGCAGGTAGGTGCAGTATGACGTAATGAACCTAAAAACACCAAATACTAAGGTGAACGGAAGTGCCGCAATTTTGCGAAAAATTGTTTAGGTCTGTATCTCCGAAACCGTGAACTTGAGGTCCACAATTATAAGGACCATTATTACAGATAAGTAGATTTCCTAACTTTTCTGTCCTATAATTTTTTCTTGTCGCTTACCGTTCACGATTTATAAGATTATTTGTGTTTGTTTATTAACTTTTTACCGATATATCTTCTAATAATTGTTTAAATAATAAATTGCTTATTATCAAACTTTTAAATCGATAAATATTCTACATTTTATTTAAAGTTTTTTCCTAAAATTAATATTTTTGAAGTTACAACGAGTTTAATGTTGTACTGCCTAGTACAAGGTTAATAAGAAGAAAGTATGCCACAGCGTAATACCTAGCCAGATGTTGGATAACGTGTTCAGGGCCAGCTGGTGTTAACCGCCTAGGCACAAGATTTTTTAAATTAACGCCTTATAACTTCGAAAATATTAATTTTAGAGAAAAAAGTTTAAAATAAAAGTAGTAGAAAATTTATCGATTTAATAGTTAAGTTAATTATTGTTAGAACAATTATTAGAAGAAATATCGGTAAAAAGTCAACAAACAAATAGTAATTATCTTATAAATCGTGAACGGTAAGTCATACGAAAAAAAAATTTAACAAAATATATAGGAAACTTAATGATCTACAATAAAAGCAAAATACTTGAAATAAATGGTTGATAAAAGTCCTTATAACTGTGGGCCTCAAGTGCACGTTTACGAAGATACAGGCCCAAAAGGTTTTTCGCAAAATGGTGGCACTTCCGTTCGCCTTATTTGTAAGTATTTTGTAATTTTAGGTTCATTACGTCATTGTGAAAAAAGGACTCCTGCCAAATTATGCAAGACAAAACCCTCTATTTCCTGTACTATTGGGGTTATCTAGTAAGAAATGAATAGCACTACTACCACAAACCGATTTTAAGAAAATAAGAATATATGAAATAAGTATTTGTAACGACAAACTGGTGCCATTTATGTACAGAGTACTATTTATTTTTCTATAAAAATATAAAAGAATTAATATTTAATATCTTATTTATCTGTTATTTTCGTATAAGTAATAATTAGAATATTTTTCTGAACGTAGGTTTAACAGGTTAACAAGTAGGATATTGTGGAATTTATTTTTTAACCTTCAGTTTGAACTTAGGCAAAAGGAATAGTAGTGACTTTGTGCGTTTTCGCAAAAACTTTTTATTTGGAAATTTAAACGGTATACAATGTTTGACAAAAAAATATTCTTTAATTACATTTGAAGGGAATCTCACCAAATACGGTGAATATTTTTTCTGAATAATATTATATAAAACTCTTATGTACCTAATATGTAAAGTATTAATTTATCAGAACATAAATATACATTAAATTAACCATCAGTATTACCACTGATATAAATAAATGTAAAAATATTACATTTTTAAAACAAGTCAAGTTTTTTTACTGAAAATGTAAATATTTGCACGAATCTCTTCGCCAATCAAATCCAAAAAAGATTTAAAGAAAAGTATGCAAAAATATGTTAGAAAAATCTACGTTAGTAACAAAAATGTATTTGCTGGGTTATTCTTTAACAATATTTTCAAATTTGCTTTCAAAATTTAAAGGGTATTAAAGACCTTAACTATTGATTTTTTCTAAATATGATATTGTTTAGATTTCCTAAAAGTGCTGAGAAAAGATGTACAAAATTGTAAAAAGTTAATAATTTCTTAAAAGTATTTGCCAGTTAGCGTGAAAATCAATAATGTGTAAGGTGCATAAATACTTAGCTATTGAAAAGTGAGTTTCTAGGCTCTGGATACTTAATGTTATTTGAGAGAAAACTTGTTTCTTTCAACTTGGGATATTTTGTACCAAAGTAGAAAGATGATAATATGAATACGTTAGAATAGATTTCCTTGTTTGCATTGCTAAGTCATACATAAACACGCAATTAAACAATGGTTGTACATACAAACCTATACACATTTTCTCTTTACAGTGTGGGCGTGAAGTAGTCCCCTCTGCTAACTTTTATTCCCTTAATTTTTTCTTTATAAAATTTGGGTATGACAAATGGGAGGATATAAACTACTTTTGACGTCACTTGTTGCAAATAATCAAGATGGTGGATGGGCGCCATCTTAGGAAAAAAAAAATGGTAAGGGGGGTCTTGTGGCATCATTTTAAAGCTCTCTGACGAGTACTTTATAACCCCAGAATATAAAGTCAATACCTTTACCTACTACAAAATGGAGGTTTTCAAAAATTGCCTAATACTCTTATTTGAATGGCCATAATTTACTATATATACTATTAGAGTTAGATGTACTAATATGGTATTTTTTAAAGCTCTTCAAATGATCATTTTAATGGCCATGCTTGATAATAATATACAGGGTAGGACAAAAAGTGGATATTTTTTTTGTAAAAGCACCCTGTGTATTATATCACCATTAAAAAGAACTTTGAAAAAGCTTTAAGAAATTACAACATTAGGTACGTCTAACTTTATTAGTTTCGAAAATATGGCCATCCAAATTAGGTATTTAGGTAATTTAGAAAGTACCGCCATGTTCTAGTGGGTAAAGATATTGACTTTATCATAATGGGGTATAAAGTCCTCTGGGAGCTTTGAAATAATGTGCCACAAACCCTCCCCTTACCATTTAATTTTTTGCTAAGATGGCGCCCATCTGCCATCTTGATTGTTGCAACTTTCATTTTTACGTCAAGAAGTATTTATATTCTCCTTTAGTCATACCTAAATTTTGTACGGAAAACTTAAGGGTACAAAAGCAGGGGCTTTTATGTCCACACTGCATTCAGTTTTTCATTCGTTAAGATGGGGCTTTATTACATATAAATTATTATAAAATATATACAGGTGGCCCTGCCGGCCAAACTAAACTTACCTCAGTACAAATATTAACTGAGATACAGGGTGTTAAAGTTTAAAAATATTTGTAGGTATTTTAATAATATTTGATACGTTTTAAATATTGTAATAAAACACTAGGTATCTATGGTTTTCTTGACATGAGCTATTTATATCTAATGTTAATTTTTAGGTGTTAACTAGAGGACGACACCTACACTACTTTCAATTTGTCTAAAACGTCCCAACCTTTTTTGTGGTACTCTGTATGTACCATTTAAGTAAACCAATAGATTCTCCTATGCTTTCTACACAAAAATGGTGTACTTTATAAGAAGTGGCTCTGACATACCGTTTTTTAAGATATTTGAATTTAAGTGGTTTAGTGCAACCAAAAAGTATATATGGATAAATACATTAGCCTAGGTAGCGTCCTCCAGTTAGCACCTAAAAATTTAGACATCAGATATGAATAGCTCATGTCAGAAAACCTGTAAATACCAAGTTTTACAATACCAAAGCGTATGAATATTATTGTAATTTCAAAATATTTTTTAATTTGACACCCTGTTTCTCAGTTATCAACTTTGTACTAAGGTAGCTTAGCAATATTTAACGTCGCAATTTTCAGTTTAATTTAGCCATTACTTAGGAATCACCCTGTATACAGGGTGTTTAATAATTTAGGGGATATTCTGGAGCTCCTCAAATATTTCTTGTTCTAAGATACAGGGTGTTAAACCAAAAAAACCTTTAACATTTTTAAAAAAAATTTCGTAAAATTTTTTTAGACTAGATATAAACGTTATTTAATTGCTTTAAGTTGCAAAAAAGTCAGTATACATTTTTTGTTAATAATATTATTAAGATGTGTCTCAATGCCACCACTGGTCTCACAAATTAAAATTAGCTTAGGTTTTCACATAACTCTCCTCATTTTAACAAATAACTGCATCAAAATTTTATTAAAAACTGAATAAGGCATATTTAAAAAATATTATTAAATACCCGTTTTTTTTTAAAGTTTAACACCCTATATCTTAAAAACAAAGCATTTTCGAACCTATGTTTATAAGGAATTTTTTTTCATAAAATTGGCCCAGGAATACTGCCCTTAATTTTTTTTACCGCAATTAGGAAATGCCCTGTATATAAAAAGAATGCCCATAATGTATTGCATATTTATTTTTATGGTGGAACTGAACCTTTATTTTCCCATGTACCAAATTTTACGCAACCTTATGGCTATTATTGATTATATGGAAGTACAAAATAATTTTATGGTATTATTTTTACCAGACTGCTTTCACTTTTTGTTTCCTGTAGAAACAATAAATATCAACTGCTTTAAGTAAATGTAATATTACTTAACTTTTTTAAATAATATGTAAAAATAAAGTGCTACACGTATATATTTTTAAATTAAACGACTTTGTGTATCATGGAAGAACCAATTATGAATTACAAAATATTACGGAAAATTAAAAATTGTCTGTTACATTTCATATTTTTTTTTGTGATTTAAATATAAAACCTTATTTTATACAGGGTGTTCAAAAACTTTATTGACAAACTTTATAAAATAATTTTTCATTAAAAAAAATAAGATAAATACTTTATTCAAAATTTTCAGAAGACAATATTTTTTTATAATAGCTTTATATTATTTTTGTATACCAGTTCCGTTTTGGTTGGCATTTTTAAAAGATATTTCCAAAATATTTCCTTCAAAATGTAAAAAATAATACAGAAACCATACATAAAATCAGTAAGTTGTAACATAAAAATTGTTTAAAACCAAAATTGCCAAAATTCAAAAATAATATTTTTGTTTTTGGAAAATACAGTGACGTACCATTTTTTTAAACAAAAAAATATTTACGAAGGCACAGGCGACTCTGTGGGAATTCATTTTTTTATTGTACGTCTCTACGCCAAAAATATCCTTAAATGAATAATTTGTGGGTAGAGTTACTGAACATCCTGTATTTTACTAATTGTAAAGTTTTAAAACTACAGCTGTATTTTTTGAGATGTTAATAATTTTAACCAGTGCTAATTTTTCAAAAATTTTATTTTGTGTGAAAATTTACCCATCAACATCCCTGCTTTCTGTAGTATTATTTAAAAAGTCTAGATTTTTCATAAAGTTTATGAGCTGCCCAACCATTCCATTTTTGTGATGTATTTTGTAAGTTTTATTTATTTAAATTATTTTTGTGTTTATATTCTTTTTCTTAATTTTAAATAAATAAGCTTGCTCATAAAAACCGTTTGTTGTTTTATTCCAATTTTTTAAATTTTATACTAGATATTCACAGCGGTAGACGAGGGTCGATAATTTTTAAAACCAAAAAATGATGGTAGGATGAAACCCGTTTTTGCCAAATAGAAAATATCACGAAAATTTAAGAAAAAAAATCAATTACTAAAGGCGATCTGAGTTCGAAAATGGGGAGGAAGGTGTTTGGCATAAAAAGCGCTTTCCTCGATTTCCCGACAAAATTACAAGTCTTATGAAAAAGGTTAAATAGGCAAAGTTATAACTAATGAAGATCTACAAAAAACTGTATTTATACTTTACATAACCTTGAAATTTATGTAAAAAAAAGTTTTTGGTTTGTATTTTTATCTTTACAAAACAAAAAATATTTTTAAGAAATTTGCTAAAATCTTACCTTTTTGTGTATGTCAAGCAAAACCACTGTGACTTTTTGAATTTTACATATTTATTTTATTTTGACCGAATACCGAAAAAGTACCCTTATTTTCACGTAAATTCACGTCAAAATACTGGCTTTTGAAAAAAGTTGGCAAACTTTTGTTCCTTAAAATCTTTTCTTTGAATGTTCTTTCTAAAATTATCACTAACATGGTAAATTTTCAAGAAATACAAAAAAAACGAAAAATCCGAACCATTTTTTTAAAAATCAATTTGTGCTATTTTGAGCTGTTTATTAGAATTTATTTTTTAATTGCTTAAAAAACGTAAACTTTCCTGTACATTAATAAAGAGTAAAATTATAAATCGAAATATAATACTATCATTAACAATTAAATAAATTAATGATGTTAATAATATTTTGAGAAAATTGTAGAATTTTCTAAATTACATGCATATAAAAAGTGTATTTAAAAGTTAAAAATCTTTTATTACCTACAACTTTGCCTTAACTTTTTTAATAGGCTCTTGAAAATCAAGAAAAACCGTTTTTTACACTTAAAACCCCATTCCTTTTACTTCTCGAGCCCAGATCAGATATTTAATTTTCTTTATACTTTTGTGTAATATTCTCCTTCACCTTTTTAAATAAGTTTTATCCTACTATTTTTTTAACATTATCGACCCTCGTCTAATATTGTATAAAAGTAAAAATCGGACTCAAGCTTTTTGCATTTCAAAACAAGGCTACGTTTTTGATTATAAGTCAAAATAAGGTGAAAAAAATAAATAAATCCAAAGTTACAGTGTGTTTGATCATACAAAGGTAAATTTTCAAATTTCGTATTAAAAAAATTGTAACTGCAAAACAGATTAAATAAAAAGTTCAAAACTTGGTTATTTAAATTTTCATAAATTTTAAGATTATGTGAAAAAGTGTAAATACTCAAAGTTTTAGATCTTTTTATTACATAAAACTTTGCCCCTCCTAACTTTTTTATCGGATCGAGAAAATTGTTTTTCCCCTTAACCTCCCTACCCTCGTGACGACCATTGATCGCTAGTTATTTATTTTTCCTTTTTATTTTTTGCTATATTTTCTACCTTTCCAATTGGTTCTATCCCACTACTTATTTCTTTTTCGCTTTTTTACCTTTTTAAAACACTGGTCTATGGATGACATGGGTAATTGTGAATAAAAACATATTTTTTTTCAGAAATTTATTTTTACTAAAATAAGTAAGCATATAACATAACTATTAATCTATTATTTGCAATTGTTTTACTAGGGTTTTTAGTTAAAAAATAAAAGTACCTAGGATTAGTATTCATTTTTATCCAAAGCATCAGCGAATAAACTACACTGCTGTCAGTTGAACTTAAATTTTTGTTTTTTTATGGATGTAATATCTATTATTTTCAAGAGTTTCCTATAAATTCAAAAATAAAATGATGTTTTGTTTTTGTACTGAAGGTGCTCGATGAGGGTGTCCGCTTATTAAGCAAATCGATTTTTGTGATCGCCCTTGAACTTTTAGTTTATAGCCCAAAAAACCATATCAATGTAAAAAATGCTCTGATTCAGTTTTAGCCATTGCCGAACTCATGTTTGCTTTTTCCCGTTAAATAACATGGGATTTTTAGACTATTTTCTTTGTTTTTTCTCCAGACAAAAAGAAATGGGGTAAAAAATGAAAAATTTCACTCTACAAAAGTGTTTTTGAATTTCGATTAATTTTCCTTTAAAAGAGTTATTTACACCCAAAACGTTGGAGTTAAGATTGAGGTGTGGCCATCCTCGGGAATTCAGCTTCAAACTAAATCTGCATTTTTTAATTAAAACACTGTATATTATCACCCATTAAAATGAGCATTTTTAAAAGAGCTTTAAGAAAATACGACATTTGATATGTCTATCTCTTATAGTTTAGAATTATGGCCATTCAAATCTAAAATATAGTAGATAATCAAATGACAATATATTTTTTCTTCGACACTAAACTTAGCGTACCTATAACAGAACTGAAGAAATAATGGAAATTTAACTTAATTTTCAGACTTGAATGGCCATATTTTTTAAACTATAAGAGACAATGTATTCAATGTGGTATTTTCTTAAGCTTTAAATAACTCTATTTAATGATGATAACTTTGTAGCCTGTGTTTTATTTAAGTATCCCATGGGTTTGCGTATTAAGGATTCCCAAAGACGGCCTGATCCTCTTATCTCAGCACATTGACTTAAGCCCAACTCTTTGTGGTAAACAATCGAACACATTCATAAGAGAACTTTTTACAAGTTAAATTTCCCCACAAGAATATGTAATAAGTGGATTCAACAATGCTTTGTCTGAAAAAAATCAAGGAAAAAGTAAAAGAGTAATCCCATGTTATTTAAATGGGAGAAAACGCAACATGATTTCGGCACGGTTTAAATCAAGAACTAAGGAGAATTTTTACATTGAATATATTTTTAGGCAATAAGTTCCAGTGGAAGATCAACTTAAAAGTCGATTTTGAAAAACGGACACCCCAGTGTAACAAAGGAATTGCTCAAGATTGCAGATCAATTTGTTAAACAATTGAACTGTAGTTTAGTTTCACATACGCTATATCTGAACTTTAACCCCTTTCTTTAATAGCTATGCTTAATGCCAGGACAGTTTCTGCGTGACTTCAGAACATACGCTCATAACATGTTTTGAGGCTTAATCGATGGTTAGACTACGAAATGCACTATCTTCAATAACAGCACGTTCCGTCAGGCGGTCTTCCTTGTCATAAAAGTACAAGACAAGATTTTTGATTTTTTGGCACCATTCACGTACCATTGTTTACACAGAAGCCGTGTTAAAGATTTTCCTGAAAGTGTTCTTCTTCACGGAAATCAACCGTTTGCTCAATTTTCTTCGAATTGTCTTGATTTCCGGGCTTTTTTCTTATGTTCTTTCATATAACGTGCTCTAGCTGATCGGACAGAACCTAAAAATTATGTTCTTTTATTTTTGTTTTATGAAAGATACCGAAATAATGATAAACAACCAGAGCGAGAAGCGTTTTCTTAATTTTTCATCTAATCTATATCTAAATTCATTTGCTATGAAAGAACACGATTTTTGGTTTGTATTGCTGTCTGTAGAAACAAAGCACATTAAAGGCAAGGCATTAAGTTTCACAAAAATATTTGTCATCATTGTTTAACAAAATAAATAACACAAAAAATAAATAACAGTCAGCGTTCCGAGTCTTTTTATACGATGTCTGTCTATCTGTGGGGATTGGCGGCATCTGGGAAGCTTTTTAATTATTAATGTTTACACGAAAAAAGGAGTTATTTCTTATAAAAAGTTCTGCGTGGTCCAAAACCTAAAGTGCAATTATCGGAATATCAATGTGACAAAAATGTACAGTCATGTTACGGGGTTTGGCCAAAAATGTAAATCTTTGACTCGTGAGTAAAGTACGCTGTATTTTTTGCTAATATCGCAAATTGTTATAAAGAAGGGAGATGTTTAGAATTAAAAATTACTCCTACGAAATATGCAAATTTTGCCGTGTATTTCCCAAGGAAAACAGTTTTTGATTTCTGGAAATACCTGCGGTAAAATGTGGCTTTGCATTGAGTTGCACTAATATATTCCTCATAAATATAAATGTCCGTGTATCTTAAAACCTGTTTGGAATTAGTTGTGTGACAATAATTTGTGTTGTTTCTATAACACTAATAGGGTAATTTTTTGGTGTAAAATAAACACAATATTTTTTTCTTTTTTTTATTAGGCTTTAATTTTTTATGTGCAACTCGGCTTAAGGTACAACAGGGTTGATACCTTGAGCCAACCGTATTCTACCTTAAGCCGTACCATAAAAAAGTAAAAACATATAATTTAAATCATTTATTTAGATCATTGATCAAAAAAACTTAAAGTAATAACTACGAGAAAACTAAAAATAGCAAAAAATATTTGAAAATCCTTAAAACTATTCAACTTTGAAAGATGAAAAATCAACACCAAAACTTAACATTTGCCTTTGTCTTTCAGAAAATCCCCCCTTTCTGGTTCTGGCAAAGTAAAAACAATATCACTCCTGTCTATGAAATATATTTCATCTCTGTCCTTAACAAATTTATTTGTTGATCTGAATCTTTTAAAAATACAACTTGGATTGTATCTCCAATATCTTTTATCTCCGTAACATAGTGATGTGTATTTTTTACCAATAATCTTAATGAGAACAAAGTCACCTGCTCTTAGAGGAGTATCGGAATTAAATGCTTCTTCCGGGCGGTTAAAAACCTCGTCAGATACTTCAGAACTTCCAGAATCAGAAAGTAACGTGCTTTCTTCGGAGGAGGATGGGCTCTCAACTACCTTTTGCCTTTTCTCCACTATATTTCTAATAGTTGTCTTACTTCTTTTAGTTGCTCTTTCCTTTGTTTTTCAATTTGCAAGCGCTCTGCTTCTTTTTGCTCTGGGGTACTAGTTAGAATCTTGCTTCTTGCCCTTTTGCGGCCTCCGATAATTTTTTGAGGCTTCGCCTTTGGGAATGGACGTATTTCCTCAGGAGTTTGGTATTGTTGGTTCTTACTTGTAGACGGCTGATCAGAATTATCAATTTCTTCCTGGAACGAGATGTTTTGGTTTTTGGTTAAATTAGCCGAATCAGAATTAGTTGTATCTTCTCGGTCCGTCATAGCTGAGCAGAGAAAGTCGTCGTCTCCAAAAACATTTTCATCCAGAGGCCAGATTCCTGTAACTCGAAATCCTGATTGAATATTTTTTGGTGTAAAGGCCAATGGATATGCTTTGCCTATCAACTCTGCAACATTGTATATTGTTATTGGCTCAGCAACATGTGTTAAAAGCCATTCATCACAAGCTGTGTTATAGAAACGTTTTAATGGCCCAAATACTGAACAATCTAAAGGCTGCAGCTTGTGGCTGGTATGTGGGGGTAATGTAAGTAAATCGACGCCATTCTTTTTAGCCAATGTTATAGCATCATGACTGCAGTGGCTTTCATGGTTGTCCAATATTATTAATTTTCTATGATCTGGAGACGGCCTTTCAGTGTCAATAAAATGTTGTAACCACTCCAAAAATTTTTCAGCGTTAGACCAGCCTGTTATGTGAGCGGATCCAATAGAGCCTACAGGTGCCCCATGGAGCATAAAAGTCTTAAAGTTAACTCGCGAAAACACGAACATAGGCGAAACACTATTTCCCACTGCATTGACACAAGCAATCATGGTAACATTACTCCCTCTTTCCCCGGATGTAGTGCTTCCCACTTGCCTTTGACCCTTTGGCGCAATCACCTTAGACACGTTTTGTACAGTGCTGACCCCTGTTTCATCCATATTATAAATGTCGGCGGCGGTAAATTGATGTTTAGAAATAAGTTCTTTGAGATTCTCAAAAAAATTCCCACGTTGTGCCTATTAAAGCTTGTCGCTCTAGACAAACTCGTAGCTTCAGGCTTCCTTAAGATTAATTCATGTCGATGTCGTTTCATAAATCCTCTGAACCACTGCTTTCCAGCTTTTTTATTGTCTTTCCATGAATCTGGTACTTTTTGTTGTTGGCAGATGCAAAAAGATAAGCTAGTATTCTTAACTGGTTGCGATGAAGGCCGTAATTCATTTTTGATGAAATCATTAAGTATTCAGTCCTTTTCTTCTTTATCCGTAAATACTTTTTTACTGCACAGTTGTCATATGAGTGGTATATTTCATCACCGCGATTTAAAAATCTTTGAAGAGTAGCTCTAGTAACTCCAAACTCTTGGCAAGCTTTTCTTTGACTATAATTTTGCTCCTTTATAGCCGCCTCTGCCTTCATAAGGTTTTCTTTACTTGGTTTGTTTCTCGTAACTCCTAATTTGCTCCTAGGCATCTGTAAAAATAAAATGAAGTGATATAAATTCGACTATAAATTACCGTTATATTATATACTGTACCTTGGGCCGGCCCAACGTACATTACTACGACTGGCTCAAGGTACAATGGGGTACAATAAAAAATAAAAATAATGACGGAAGGCAAAAACATGATTAACGGGCAAACCGATATTACTGCTGATAGCCTAAAATATGCAACAAACATTAAAAAAAAAAGATTTTTTAAATATTTAAAACTGACCGTAAACAGAGGTAAAATATAATCAGTCAAATACTTACTTTGAAGCATCAAGACAAACAATTTCACAAAAACACACACATTCAACGTTAGATGCTTCAGACTAACTGGCGGCAGTAAACAAGACGTTAGCACTCTGCAACAGCGTTGCCAAGTGTTTGTGTTTGCGACAACAGGAATTACCAAGATGGCTCAACGTGTATAAATCCACGAAGCGATAAGTTCTTAGTTATGTAGACTTGAACTGCAGACACAAGAAACCGACTTTGAACATTTTGCTTTAATACATCTAGCAAAAATATGGCAAACAAATGTTGTAGTACCCCAAAAAGGGTTTAAAAACCATCACAGATACAGGCGCTTAACCGAATAATACTTTCAAATTTTATTACAATATTCCCAATAGTTTAAAACTTACAAGGAAGAGTGGGCCCTCTCTGTATACCGGGTGCCCAAGAAATTACTAGTAAGCTTGCTATTTTCTTAAAAAGTGTTACATGCATCAATTTTTGGAGTTGAACCAACTATGACCGCGGTATTAAATGGTGACAACTTTGATGGATCATACATTGTTTAAACGTTAACATAACTCCGATTGGTAAATACCGTTTTAGAATTGGTTCTTTGCCTAAAATTAATGATGATTTTAAAATTTTGCTCGGATATATTGTTGGATGGGATGCAGTTTTCTAATGTTTTAGATTTTATGTGGCACGTCCGGTTTGCCCGAAAGTGCTCTCAACTTTGTTACTTAAAATATACAAACCCTAGATTTTTCTCAAATCAATTCTACGGGAAATTCTAAGAAAATACATGTACTACATGTTAATTCTATCTGAATTAGTTTTTAACAAAATGGCGTTTAAAAATATCATATTAAGTGCCATTTTATCAATTTCTTTAAAAACAAATGATGATAACGAAGCGCTACTGAGATTTTTATACAAATTTTCGGTTTTACCGGAAGTGCCACCGAAATTGACTGTTGGCAGTAAAGAATTTCAATAATTCAAATGGAAACTACTATCCTAAGCCCCAAATTTAAACCTAACACTTCGCTTACGTTTTTATAATAAACCGAAATAAGTAAAAAAAACTTGGATTTATACTTTTTAGCATAAAATGCATTAAAACCGGCGAATAAACAAGATCACTCTTATGGGCAGAGGCGCATTTACACATTTGCCGCCCGTAGGCTATTTTATATTTTGCCGCCCCTATGTTTATTCTTTTTTCCTTGAAAAATAATTTTGAAAGGTCCTCACTTTCATTTCCACGTACAAAATTTAAATCGAAATCCACAAATTTATTTTTAAGTACAAAATCTACCGCTTCCCTAAAAACGCCGCCATAGGCAAGTGCAACGCAAGATTTTAATGTGTTTTATGCTGAAAAGTCTAAAACCAAGTGTTTTTTATTAATTCCGGTTTATTATTAAAGGTGCGACTTATTTATTTATTTATGTTTTAATTATATTCTATCTTTAAGCCAAATAAATTTAAGGATATTAATAATTAATAAGAAAGAAAATATATTTTTAAGATTTAACAATCAATAATCTAAAAACTACTAGGTTTAGAGGTGGGATATAACAACAAAAAAGATTGGAAAATAAGTGATAGGTTTTAATATAAGGCCAAAGGTAGTGGTCTTAATTTAAAATTATTAAAGTTTTTACTGCCAAAAGTCGATTTCTGTGGCGGTAATACTGGAAATTGTATTTTTGCGGTAATAAGATATAAGGTTCAGCAAATATGTGTAAAAATTGCATTAGCTCTTTTCTATCATCATTTGTTTTTTTAACAAATAAATAAAAATGGCGGTTAACATGACATTTCCGAAAGCCATTTTCTCAAAACTAATTATAGATTAGATAGTTATAACATGTGGTATATATATTTTTTAAAAATGCCTGTAGAATTGATTTAAAAAAAATAAATATAGGGTCTTTCATTTAAAATATCAAAGTTAAGAGCACTTCCGGTTAACATTAAATCTAAAACGTTAGAAATCTGCATCCTAACCAACCATATACAGGGTGTTCATTTGGCTTTCCACTCAAGTTATCTTCGAAACGAGACAGATTTGAGAAAATCGCTGAAACACGTCAAGATATTTATTGAGGGAAAACATTTTTACAAAAAATTGGACGGCACTCCTTTAACCCCTTAACCCCTAGAACTCCCACCCCAAAGAATTCTTAAATGAGAAGGCGGGTCGAGTGGATACCTCATTTAAAGCTCTGACGAGTACTTTATAACCCTAGAATATGATGTCAATATCTTCACCTATTACAAAATGGCGGTACTTTAAAAATTACCTAAATACCTGATTTGGATGGTCATATTTCGGAAACTAATAAAGTTAGATGTACTTAATGATGGTATTTTCTTAAAAGCTCATTTAAAGATCTTTTTAATGGTAAAATAATATACAGAGTTCTTAGATAAAAAAATATGTACTTTTTCTTTACCCTGTACATTACTACCAGTATCACCATTAAAAAGACCTTTAAAAGAGCTTTAAGAAAAACACCACATTAGGTATATCTAACTTTATTAGTTTCGGAAATATGGCCATCCAAATCAGGTATTTAGGTAATGTTTAAAGTACCGCTATTTGTAATAGCTGAAGATATTGATTTCATATTCTAGGGTTATAAAGTACTCGTCAGGAGCTTTAAAATGATGTATCACTCGACCCGCTTCTCATTTAAGAATTTTGGGGTGGTGGCCCTGGTGGTTAAGGGGTTAAAGAGGCGCCGTCCAATTTTTGTAAAAACGTTCCCTCTCAATAAATATCTTGACGTGTTTCGGCGATTTTCAAATCTGTCTCGTTTCGAAGTAACTTGAGTGGAAAGTTTTAAATGAACACCCTGTACTATCTCAACCAAAATTTCAAAATCGTGTAACACTTATCAAGAAAATAACAGGCTTGCTGAGTAACTTCGTGGGCACCCGGTATTTTAGAATCAATTTCTATGGTCCATACCTTTATTTCTGTGAGCTCTTTTTCCATATCTTTTAATAAGGTCGGTTGAGTTAAAAGTCCCGATTCATCTCTCATTTTATTTATGACTTGTCTGATGTTATCACAGAAATACTTTTCGTTTATTAAGGTTAGTTCTGACTTTGAAGTAAGTCTCATCCAAAGCATCGAGCTCGTCCTGCAAATCTTCCAAGTCGTTATCTAAGGCCGTAGTTTTTCTCGTAGATGTGCCAAAACCCTAAAATAAAATTGTCAACAAATAGTATATTGTTTAACATGTAGGAAAAGCGATATATTTTCGGACGATGATGAAGCTTGCTTAGCCGATTCGAAGCCGAAAGACCCTTCCGACAGCAAGTTAAGAACTATTCTTCCATACGTTAAAGGTACCACAGATAGAATAGGTGCAAGCACAACATCACAACAATTTACAAACCCCAACGGACCATCCAATCCACGCTTAAAAACCCCAAGGACAAAGTAAAACTGGAGAACCAGGGATTCTACAGGATCTCATGCGGCACCTGCCATTAAACCTTTATAGTCCAAACAAACAAAAGAATTTCTGCAAGGCTAGAAAAGATAAACTAGCCATACGGAATAAACAAATAACATCTGCTTTGTTTCAACACCACCTAGAAACAGGACATAACGTAACTAGCAGTTTTAAACAAGTAGCAAATATTAACCACCACAAAACAAGGCTAATCCGCGAACCAATAGAAATCCAAAAGAGTGGAAAACTTTATGTAAGGGATAATACCTTACACCTACCAGCAGCTTGAAAACCCTCATACTACGAAGAACTGAAATATCACAACCAACAACACATGACGACGCGCCATGGACTAGTGCACACATCTCTGACATGGAGCAAACACCGAAACCAACCACGCGGTACAATCTTCGATGACGCAACCGTATAAAAGGGACCGCCACAGAGGAACGCCTTAGTCAATCATCTGACACCAGTTAGATAGCATTGAAAATGCCAAGTGCGATCTTGGCGAAACGTCTGCAAAATTCCCAAATCCCGGAATGATAACTCTACATATTCGACTATCGGTGAAACTCTACGAATTAACATATATAGTGCTACTCGTCTAACGTATAACCGGCCACTGTCAAAATTGACGCTTCCAGTGGAGGGCGCCACCGTCCTCGGCCGTTACGAAAACCCGTGCACACCACCAAACTTAGAGAACATCAGTTTATAGGAATCTTTGTTCACAGCACTTAGCCCCAGAAGAAAGAAGCCATCAATTTAGCGTGAATCTTTACTCGATCAAAGGTAAAAACGCCTGTACAGCTCCTCTAACCGCCACACCGGGGAAATAATTGTATTTTTTTACTCTACGTTCGCTGATGCCTAAAGGTTAAAGCATACTAGGGCTCAGGTTTTCGTACGCTCACTGTCTGGTCAAATATTTTAAATGAAACACCTTGAATGCCATTTAACTAGCATCGGACCGTGAGCGTACCGAGACCTGAGCGCCTAGTGTGCTTTGACCTTAAAGCGGACTGTAGGTGTGTGGAGTCGTGTAATAGAAAAAAATGTATATTATTGGAACGAAGCTAATTTACCTGTATGGTACTGCCACATTTATTTCTTAAGCGTGTTAGCTCTTCGTCTTTCTCCTCAATTTTATCAGAATATTGTCTATTATCGCTCTTTAACTGTTCATAGTCAGCCAGGAGAAATCCAGGAGCAATTTCGTCCAAGGCGGCTATGGCATCTAATTTTTCCTGAACCATGCCTTTTAGACGAATAAATGTTAACCTCATAGAACTAACTTGCGCCATTTGGTTATTCTGACGACGAATTAGAGCGTTCCACCAAACTAAAAATATAATAATTGTACTAATAGGTGAGCTATTGAAGCAAGAAACCACTACCACCCAAACAATCTCAGACGCCGCGAACTCCTTTGATAACCGTATAAAAAACAAAGAAAGTACTTTCTTTGCTCAAATGGCAGCAAAATCCCTTCGGACCTTTGCCAAAAACATCAGTAGAAATTTCTGTACCAGTTCTTTCCACCATTAACTTTGAAGATGAAATTATTTCTACATCTAAGGGAAAGGCCGAACTATTTGCTAAACAATTTGCTGCCAATTCAACCCTTCATCCACCTGTCAATCATCCAATTCCAACTGTTCCCCAGTTCCTCACAAAATGCCCAATATTATTTTTAAGGTAAAACACATTAAGCGTATCCTTTCTTCTCTTAACACCAAGAAATCGTCTGGGCTAGATGGAATACCAGCAATCGTTTTAAAAAAATGTGCTCCTGAACTTGCACCTATTTTAACCAGGCTCTTTCGAATTTCTTATGACACGGGTATATTTCCAGACAGCTGGAGAGCTGCACGTGTCCAGCCTATTCCCAAGAAAGGATCTAAATCTCTTCCATCCAACTATAGACCCATTTCACTCCTCTCAATGCTTTGTAAAGTAATGGAGAAATCCATTAACTCGCAAATTCTTAGGTACTTAGAAAAACATAAAATTTTACATGACAGGCAATACGGATTTCGTCACAAGAGATCTACAGCAGATCTTCTTTCCTTCGTTTCACACAACTGGAACAAGTCTCTTGAGTTTCTAGGTGAGTCCCAGATCGTTGCTCTTGATATATCTAAAGCTTTCTGACCAAGTCTGGCATGACGCACTTCTTAATAAACTTCCCTCCTACGGTCTTCCAACTAAACTCTGCTCTTGGCTCTCCAGTTATCTTTCTAATCGACGTATATCAGTCATTGTTGATGGCCACTCTTCAAGCTTTCACGAAATTAATGCTGGAGTGCCTCAGGGTTCAGTACTAGCACCAACTTTGTTTCTTCTTCACATCAACGACCTTCTTTCTTCCACAACCAATCCCATTCATAGTTATGCTGACGATAGTACCCTTCACTCCACTTTTCAGGTTCCCAAACCAATCTCTCAACCCGACTTGAAAGCAAACGCAGGGCGATGCAGATATCTCTTTCACAGGATCTCAATTTGATATTGGATTGGGGCGCCAAAAATCTCGTTCAATTTAATGCATCCAAAACACAATCGTGTTCCTTGTCGCGAAAAAATCATCAAACACTCATCCTTTGCTTATGAGTGGCCAGGTTTTGCAGAGCGGGGACACATTTAACCTTGTGGGCGTCACATTTGAGAATAACCTTAACTGGCATAAACACATTGTATCTATAGCCACCGCGGCTTCAAAAAAGCTTGGATTTCTTTTCCGAGCCAAAAGTATTTTTCTCCTTCCAATTTATACACTTTGTATGTGTCCCAAATTCGACCCTCTCTGAATATTGTTCTCATGTCTGGGGAATGGCATCCCCTACAACCCTCAGCATTCTTGATGCCATTCAAAGAAGGGCTGTTCGTCTTATTAATGATCCTTTACTTACTCAAAGACTTCCTTCTCTTGCTCATCGTCGAGCTGTGGGAGATCTATCGCTCTTCTATAGATACTTTTACGGCTTCTGCCCGACGAATTGTCCAGTATAGTCCCTCCTCTTGCAGCTCCCAACAGAGAAACTCGTGGTGCCGCGCGTATGCATCCCTATACAGTTCAATTGGACAGGCCCCGAACTTCCCATTTCGTTCGTTCTTTATCCCTAGAGTTTCTAGACTGTGGAACCTGCTGCCAGCGGAGGTCTTTCCTTCCCCCAAATCTTCAAGTTTTTAAGTCCCGTGTTAACAAACTTCCTCTTACTCTGCTTAAGACACCCACGGTACGTTAGTATTTAGGCTTTCAGCCTTCGTGGATTGCGATTTGAACGATTTCCACAAGACGAAATATTAAAATTATTTTTCTGACATATTTAAAAGTCTATAGCCGCTTGACGCACCGATGAAAAGGTATACATTATATAAACATTTATTTTTTTCGTCTTATCATCTAAGCTTTGCAACCTGCTACTATGACGCTCGAGTAACTGCAAATTTAGCATCTTGGGCTCCCCTACTAATACAGGAATTGGTTAATTTTTAGCGTTTGAATTTAATTAATGCCATTATTTAATATTGCCTTACTGCAATATTGATCCACTAATATTTAAACTTTTGAGGGGGTTTATTAGAAACATCGCCTTCTAGATGTTAGAATTGAACTAACGGCTCATGTACAATTTAAAACATCTAGAAGGTGGTGACTAAAGCTAATAATATTGATGGCGAACTAATATTGAAGACAATAAAATTGGACTCATAGATTAAGACCGGTAATATATTAAAAGGTGTTAATATTATTAAACACGTGTGCAAGGTATATTTTTATATCATAGAATAAATTTCAGTTACGCGGAAAAGCTGTTTTTGGTTGGGTCTTTATTCATATGGTGCGTTGCCCCTTTTTATCCTTAGACAATCCAAGGAGACTAAAAGCCTTAATACTAACTTACCGTTGTTGTCTTAAGCGAGGTAAGAGGGAGTTTGTTGACACGGGACTTAAATACTTGAAGATTTGAGGGGAAGGAAAGACCTCCGCGGGCAGCAAGTTCCACATTCTAGAAACTCTAGGGATAAAAGAACGAACAAAGAAGGAAGTTCGGGGCCTGTCCAGTTGGACCGTATAGGGATGCACTCGTGCATCGAGTTGGGAACTTTAAGTGAGAAATTGTACTGGACAATTCATCAGAGCAGACAGCTCGACAATGGGCAAGAGAGAAAAGCGCTTTCTGTACGTGAAGGATTATTAATGAGGTGAACAGCTCTTTTTTGAATGGAATCAGGAATGTTGTCAAAATGACGTTTTTTTTATAGCTCTGTAGCCCTCTGCTTTCGTTACGTCATTCTCAAATTGTCAGATTAGTGGAATATACACTGCTTAGCACGTAATTAACTTTCCCTATCTTAATCTGACGCCCTCAAAAATGTCTGATGGATATATTTTTGTTTTTGACGATCGGCCCTCTATACGGGGCTTATATTTCGTAGAAGTATTTAACCGGCTCAAGATATCCTCCGGTATATTAATCAGCCGCGCTGTAGTAAATCTCGAAATTTCCTCTTGGGCTCCCCTACCACAATTAAAAGAGGCAGATCCATTTTTCCCGACAGGATAATTAAAACTGGAGTTTTTGTTTGAATGAATCAAGAATATTGACATGTATCATTTGTTCTTCAATTTGTACTAATCACGCAATAAAATTGCTTCAATTATACAGGGTGTCCTGAAACTACGCGTTAAGATTTCTGAGGGCTATTCTGCACGAAAAATTAATAGAGATGCAGGATGTTGAAGAATTTGAAAAAAATGTTATTTTTGTAATAATTTTTTTTGTGTACTGATTTAAGTCAAATTTTGCAGACATATCAATAACAAATTACTTATAACCAACGTTTGTTTTTAAGGCTTGCTTTGTTATTTTGAAAATCAGAATTTGTAATTTAACGTAGGTACGTACCTAAATGTCGTTTTTCTCGGACACCGTTCATTCTAAATTAATGCAACGAAAGGATCTTTTTATAAAGAAAGTTTGATGCTCTTAATTTTATATCCAAAGTTATATACGGATTAAAACAAAAAAAGTTCTAAGTCACTTTTCTAAAGTGCAGGACAGTATTTGCGTCAAATTAATAGGGTAAATACAAAAAATAATTAGTGATATGTATGCAAAATTTGGCGAGAATCAGTACACTAGAAAAAAAATATTAAAAAAAAACAAAACAAAATTCAACATCCTGTATCTCCGTAAATTTGGAGTTTTCGAAAAAGTTGTATTGTTGTATGAAGTTTGTTGCATTAGTTTTTGGTGCAGAATCGCCCACCAAAATCCTGACGCGTAATTTCCGGACACCCTGTATTGATAGTCTGAGGAAAGCTTTACACATTTTAAATGGGCCTCTCTGTATAGGCATAACTTAGTATTTTGTTTTCTTGGAATTACGATCATACTTTCTCTGGTATTGCATTTCCAGTTTTTGTATTAATTAGTCCATAGCCGATTTCTCCCTCTCTATCCTGCATTTTCTTGAACATTATTTTTAATTCGTCGGACTTAGATATCTTCTGTCTTTTAATGTCCTCCACTTCCGTCGTAATTCGCTCTTTCTCCATTACAACAAAAGTACATAATTCACCATAAGCTTCTAGTTTCCTGTAGTATCTATGCTGGGCGTCGAAGGACCAATCTGTTTCTTTTATTACGTAGTCCATCTACGGTGGTGTCATTTTAATATGAGAGTAAGAAAAGCAACAACAACAGCTGAATAAAAATAGATCTCATTGATTTAAAACTTAGTTACCATAGTTATGACTTAACTCATCAATGAGATTCCTCCTTTATTTGTTTTTGCTTACGTCCTTCTTAAACTATAAT
Source organism: Listronotus bonariensis (assembly GCA_014170235.1). Taxonomy (NCBI): domain Eukaryota; kingdom Metazoa; phylum Arthropoda; class Insecta; order Coleoptera; family Curculionidae; genus Listronotus; species Listronotus bonariensis. The sequence continues at coordinate 58,361 of JACEGR010001943.1, read as the reverse complement.
AGCTCGATAATACAAAATAATAATTGCTTTAAGTTAAGACTTAGAATTGAGGTTAGAAATTAATAAAATAGTCCTTGGGCCAGTAATGAAAGGGACTTTATGATAAGAACTCTTTAGAAGCTGATTACTTTTGACAAGTCTATCTCGAATATTCAAACTGCCATTTATGGAAGCGGCGCTTTAACCCAGCCTGTCAATGTCAAATGTTTCGGGTGTCGGATCGGGCGAAACCGTCACTTTTTACGGATAAGTTTACACCAAGGTTTTATATGCAATTTTTAAACATTGTGCTTAATATGGTTAGGGTTACAGTCATGAAACCATAAGGCTCAAATACATGTTTCTGGGTATTGGACTAGGCGGGTTTCATGACTGTAACCCTTAAAATTTTTGGCACAATATTTTAAAATTGCATGTTAAACATTGTGGTAAACTTGCCGAACAAAAAAGGGACGCGTTTACCCAGTTCGACACCCGAAACATTTGACATTGATAGGCTGGGTTAAAGCGCCGCTACCATATATGGCGGTATGAATATTCGTTATAGACTCGTCAAAGGAACCCCTAAAAGGTTTTAAAAGGGTTCTTAACACGAGGTCCATTTTATTACTGGCCCTGGATATAAAACATTAATTTAAGGACCTTTAAATAAATCCCCTTAAATAGTTGTAGCGAATTTTGATAGACCCTGTATACTTTACCGTGGTTACAACCGTAGAAAATTCGGTTGATAGATAGCCTAAATGTGATGATAATCTTAAATTCCCCTTTGGTTTGTAACAAATTTAATCATCTTCTGTATTATTTTATTTTATTTAAGGATTTATAGTAAATAAATATAAACCATTTCTTCTTTGCATGACCATGCAATCTGCTAATATCTAATTATACAGTAATCAACATAAATAAAAATAATATTGATATTTAATATTTGTGAATATTTTGAAAATGGTTTTCGGATTTCTCCATAAAATCTAAATTAGTATTAAAGTTATAATTATTATAAAAAATATATTTTCTCAAATCTTTAACACCTTGTATTCAGTCCCGAATTAACTCTATAGGCAAATTAAGCAATTGCTTAGGGCATCACATTCTGAAGGTCATCACAAAGGGGGCACCTAAGATTAGAAAAGAAAGAAAATAGTAAAAACGTCCGTTTTAGTTTTTCTTTGCTGTTGAATAACTTTTGGTAAGAAATACTACTTTTAAAAGGTTTGCCAGAAAAAAAATCTGCAACTTTTTTTTCGTTGGTGGTCAGAAAATTTAAAATGGTATGTTTTTTGCTCGTAAAAATTGTTTTACGTTGATATGATTGTAGACTCAGATTTCAAAATTCAGGGGCGATAATATCGCCCGAGTCGTCAATAGCTCGTAAATAAAAGAGAAATAATTGCCTTTTTGCGCTTAAAATACATAGACAACTTCTTCTGAAGAAGAAAACTCCTCATTTTGCGTGTCCGTATTTCTTGAATAGCTTCATCATGTCTTTCATAAAAGGGTGCCCTTTCAAGGGCTTCTTGCTTTTCCTCTTCTTCTTTAATGGTTTCTTCTTCTTCTTCGACAATTTCTAAAATAAAATATTTTTTTTGTACGAATTCCTAACAAGCGGTAGTTTTTTGGAAAAACAGGGTGTTTTCCGATTATGCGTAACACATTTCGTACGTGCGTACTTCTGAGCTAATTTTACGAAGAAAAGTTTATACAGGGTGTTACAGAATGTTGCTCAAAAAATTTAAGGGCAGATTCTAAATCAGAAAATATAAAAAATAGTTCATATAAACATGAGCTCGTAAATTTTTCGTTCTCAAGATACACGTCCTACAACGCTTCTTTTATGGTCAAAAAATATGCCATTAAGTGGATTTTATTTTTTACCAAAAATTTGGGAGATAATAGCTATATTTTTATTTGCTTAATTTAAAGAAATCACAAAAATTTTACGCACGTTACCACAGTCAGTGGCGTACTGTTTTTTTGAAAATAGTCCTTCAGTTGCAGGCAACATTATTTTTAATGTCGTGAAAATAAAAAAAAATAGTACCATTTGCAACAGAATAATATAATGTTTTTAGATGTCCCCACTGAACAAAAAACTTGTGTTTGTCGAATACGCTTTAATTTATTGAGTACCATTTTTTTTAGCTAAGGATTTAAGTTATCTAAAAATAGTTATTTAATTTCTTTATTATACAGGGTGTAAAATATAATAAACACTTTTGTGCAAGAGTTAATCCGCCCCTAGCGAACTAATAATAATAAAAATAATAAGCTTTATTGTCATGAAAAATATTTAGATCTCTTTGTAGACAAAACAAAACAATAAATTATATATACATATACAACATAGACAGATACACACTCAAGTATATAATAGTAAAAGAAATACCTTTAATGAAAATGTATCCTCGAAAAATTCATTTAAATTGTAATAGTCAAACTGTTTTAACATATTTTTTAAATTTCTTTATGTTTTTAATATTTTTCATAGAATTTGGTAAATGATGAAATATCTTTTTTGATTCATAAATTATAGATTTTTTAATCATATTTGAATGTGGTATAAGTAGATCAATGCAGGAGTTATTTCTAAAATTATATAAAGAGTTTTCTCATTATAAATACACCAATATTTTTTTATATATTAAACAAACAGTTTCCAATATAAAAATAGATGTCAGTGTCAATATCCTATGTTTAATAAATAAAGGTTTGCATAATTCCCCTAGGCAAATGTTTTAAAACGATACCATTTTAAAGAGTTTTAACTTGTATTTATCATATTTAAAAGTTATACCAATATACCAAGTACCTACTATAAAAGTTATTTAAAAAACCCTATTTTCAGGGGCACATATCTCTGTAAAAGGGGCGTTAGAAGAAAAATTTATAAGAAGTTGTCACATTATTTTCATGTGCTCTAATAAATCCGACAGATTTCCTACATATTCTTGGACACCCTGTATAAAAAGTTTAACGGTAGTGTCAAAAAATAAGCTCTAGCGCTGTAGGACTGGTAGGTCTTGTTGAGTTATAATGTTATTATCAACTTACCATTTAAATGAAAAGGTTCATCACCCCCAAGTTCAAATCCTTGAAGCAAGTCCTCGTCATTGATCTCTCTATATCTTGGGCCTAGTTCATTGTAAGCAAAACCAGCCATAGTACTTCTTCTAGTACTCCTTCTGCTCATATCAGATGGTGTAGCTGCTTGGATAGATTTTGTTTGAGGTGCCTCTATAATATAAATTCTAAACAGATTTGTAGGGGTGGTCAAAAAAATAAAAAGTAAAAAAATGTTTTACATCTTCTTATTTCTATTCTATACACGATGTTTTCTAACAACAGTACGAAACTTCAAGGTATGGTTTCATATGTTATTTTATGAAAAAGTTTGTACAAACATGCCGTGATGAAAAATAAGTTTTTTATTTAACTGTAGCTGATTTTTGTGAGAAGTTTATTCAAGGTTTCAAAACCATTCTTAATTTTCTTGTGCGATCAGCAGTACCTGAGATATTGATGGTTAAAGACCAAAAGATCCTTTTCCGTTTAAAGTTCGATATCTTAGCGAGAAGTGGTCGTTTTAACTTAAAAAAAAGCAAATAAAAGCTGAATGAACATGTTATCTGATCTATATAGTAGTTTAGCTCTCTGGAATTCTTTTATATATTCAGACCATCCAAAAAGGACCCGTACAAATGATCAGCAAAATTAAAATGGGATACAGCAACCAGCGCTTCACAAAGCATGGTTTTAGTTTTTTTCTTTCTGAGAGATAAAATCTGGCAACGAATAAATATGGAAGCGGCGTTTTCCCCAGCCCGTTAATGTCAAATAGGGGCTGTCGACTGGGCAAACGCGTTACCTTTTTTTTGGCGGACAACTCTTTACCACAACAGCCATACAGGCAATTTTTAAACATTGTGCCAAAAATCGTAAGGGTTACAGTCACGAACCCCTCCTAGTCCGCCACCCGAAACATGTGTTTGCGTCCTTTTTTTTATCTTTGGACAATCTACGAAGGCTGAAAGCCTAAATACTAACGTACCGTGGGTGTCTTAAGCAGTGGGGTAAGAGGAAGTTTGTTAACACGTGGACTTAAAAAACTTGAAGATTTGGGGGGAAGGAAAGACCTCCTCCGCTGGCAGTAGGTTCCATAGTCTCAGAAACTCTAGGGATAAAAGAACGAACAAAATGGGAAGTTCGGGGCCTGTCCAATTGGAGCGTATAGGGATGCATACGTGCGACACCACAAGTTTCTCTGCTGGGAGCTCGCAAGAGGAGGGACTATACTTGGATAATTCGCCGGAGCAGAAGCCGTAAAAGTATTCTATAGAAGCAGCTGATAGATCTTCCACAGCTCGACGATGAGCAAGAGAAGGAAGCTTCTTTGAGTAAGTAAAGGATCATTAATCAAGACGAACAGCTTCTTTGAATGACATCAAGAATGCTGAGGGCTGTAGGGGATGCCATTCCCCAGACATGAGAACAATATTCCAGAGAGGGTCGAATTTGGGACACATACAAAGTGTATAAATTGAAGGGGAAAATACTCCTTTGGCTCGAAAGAAATCCAAGCTTTTTGACGCAGCGGTGGCTATAGATACAATGTGTTTATGCCAGTTAAGGTTATTCTCAAATGTGACGCCCACAAGGTTAAATGTGTCCCTATCTGCAAAACCTGGCCACTCATAAGCAAAGGTGAGTGTTTGATGATTTTTTCGCGACAAGGAACATGATTGTGTTTTGGATGCATTAAATTGAAAGAGACTTTTGGCGCCCTAATCCACTATTAAATTGAGATCCTGTGAAAGAGATATCTGCATCGCCCCGTCCTACAATTTCATGACTGCAACTCTTACTATTTTGGGCAAAATGTTTAAAAATTGCATGTAAAACATTGTGGTAAATTTGTCCGACAAAAAAGACGCGTTCGCCCAGTCCGACACTCTGAAACATTTGACACTGACAGGCTGGGTTAAAGCGCCGCTTCCATATATGTCGGTATGAATATTCGTGGTAGGTACCCCCTAAAAAGGTTTTAAACGTGTTCTTATCATAAGGTCCATTTTATTACTGGCTCAGGAACTATTAACTTTTCCAATAGTGTGTATACAATTTTATATATCTCAGTTAGAAAACTTGTCTGATACAAATAGAAAACCGCAGAAAAAATTAATTGAAATTATTGAGTAAATACTTACCACCATAAAGATCTGCTGTAGAATCAATTACACCTAGCACCCTCTTAAAATAAAAATTACTTATAATTAATGAGGAAACACACTTTACATGGAAATTTTAAAAACTCAAGAGGATATATTCTAAAACTTTTCCAGCTAATATAAACTTAATCCTAAATTGGATTTGTTGAACACAAATAAGTATACAAGCCAGAACAGGGCCGTTCCTACGGTGACTGGCGCCGTGGTGCAAGAAATTATTGGCCGCCCCTAGAAGAACATGTATACAATTTAAGGTATATAAATGTTTGAGGAGCAAAAACAATAAAGATCTTTACTTTCAAATTGAACACACACACAATTTTTATTTCCTAAATACCACCCTTCATTTCAATACTTTTACGCCCTTTATTTCACAATTTTGCTCCTGCAGCGTTGCGCCCTGGGGCCAGGGCCGTATTAACTGTATCAGGCGCCCTAGGCTAGAATTCCTGCAAGGCCTATTTTGCACGAAAAAAATTTTGAAGAGCAAAAAAAAAAAGGTTCTACCTCCGTTGCGCCTTACTACCACCCAAAAAAAAAGGTCAGTTCCAACTTTTAAAAACTTCCCTGTCTAGCGCCTATTACTCCCCTGTCTGGCGCCTATTTTTTATGGCGCCCCCAGGCTGTAGCCTAGTCAGCCCACGGATAATACGGCACTGCCTGGGCCTTGCACCACCCAATGGGCACTGGCCCTGACCCAGAATATATCCAAGATCAGGAGATTACACAGGCCCACAAAATAAAAAAGAAGTGTAATGTGCTGGGATTTGCCGAACCGTATTTCTGACATATTTTTTTGCCGCTAAACACGAATCAGACAGTCAAAACTAGAGGTCGGAAATTGCAAAACTGACCACAGGGGGCCAAGAGGCCACTAGCAATTTTTTTTATTATTGAAAGGGGGTTATGTAGCACCTCATTTTAAAGGCCCTTTGATACTCTATTTAACACCTTGTTTTTGAAAATCAGCCTAACCGTTTCAAACTTACAAGCCTAAACCATCTAAACCATCAAAACCCGCACTTGTTAAATAGAGTATCAAAGGGCCCTTAAAATAAGGGTGCTACATAACTTCCCTTTCAATTAAGAAAAATTGCTAGTGCCCTTTGGTTTCTCGCAATTCGGTTTGCAGTTTGACCTTTAGTTTTGACTTCAGATGCGTTTCAGCGGGCAAGAAATATGCTGTCAAAAATATTTGTCCGATAATGAAAACCTACCATATTTTTTTTTTTATTTTTAGGGCCTGTTCTACTAGCGTGAAGTAAAATAATCTAAGCCTTGCGTTGAAATTTTTCACTTATTAAAAAAGGAAATTTAAAAGTGTTACTTAACATCTTGAGGTTGCCAATAATTTTTAAAACAATTATGGGTACACATTTTTGGCTGCAAAGATTTTTGTTTTGCCTTTTATTTAACATTGAAACATCTGACAATGAACAAATATGGTCATTTTAAACGCAAGTTTAACTTCCATGGTAAAAGAAGCTGGTAAGTTTTGGGAATTTTGATTAAATTACAATAATAAGTAATCATGAAAAATTAACTTCTCCCTTCTAATTAATATGAAATAAGATTGGGCCACCTCAAGATGTTAAGTAACACCATTTTTTTTTCAAAAATTTTCCTTTTTAATAAGCGAGAAATGTTGCCCCAGGTTAGGAAAAAAACATTTTTTTTTATTTCACTCCACTCTAGTGATTATACAGGGTGTCCTATATCATCAATTGTCTATAGTTTTAAAATTCCTTTTTTTTTTTAAGACATTTCTACAAATTTACCCTTAATACTTAAGAAGATAAAGTAATAACAAAGGGGTTCGGGGTTCCATTTAAAAAATAAATTAATTTTAAGGTTTTTGTCATTATTACTTTTAACGATTACGATTGACTACCCTGTATTGTAATAGACCGTGAGCCAGATGCAAAATTTGGTCCTTTATTTCCTCTCAGTCCATAACTCGTAAAATGCTTCAAAAGAGTTGTACATGAATCGTTGTGAGCGTCAGCTGCGTCTCCGATTGTGGAATGATACAGGGTGCTTGAAAAAAGATCCATATTAAATGTGCCAGGTATCAGGGATACCTATAGCAAAAATGTCAGGTTTTTAAGATATTTAGGATTTTTAAAAATCTTAACAAAAACAAAATTTTAATTTATCCCACCTTACTTACGCTTGACTTTATATATTATGTTAGATTGCTAAAATATTAAGTGTACAAATCACCTACATTAAATTTTTCTACTAGAAATTATACAGGGTGTCTAGAAACTAATATTAAATATTATATTACGTCGCCCTAATAAGAAAAGTGCTTAAGTTCACTTTTATACAAAAATTGTATGTTTACTTTTTCTTTTAAAGAGTAGCTTAGGCTAACTATAATAAAATTTCTATAGGTGCCCTATGAGTCTTACAATTAAAAACCCGGAAAGGCAAGGTGCCCAATGAATATAATTTTGTGGAAGGACGTCTATCTAAAATAAAATAATAAAAAAAATTTATTAACATATTACATATTACGTTCCAGTGGAAAATACATATAGTAATTCGTAGCAAGCATTCAGTTTTACCTTCTTCTGTAAAATTTTCCAAAATGGAGTTAGGCAGTTTTCATATTAAGACGACAATTAATTGCTGGGCGCCCTGTATAATTTCTAGTAAAAAAATTTTAATGTAGGTAATGGTACAGTTAATATTTTAGCAGTCAAACATAATATACATTAAAATTTTATTTTTTGCAAGAATTTTTAAAAATCCTAAATACCCTTAAAACCTTACTTATTTGGTATAGATATCGCTGATAAAATTTACGATATTTTTATTTATTCAATCCAAAACTGAAGTAATATGCAAGGTTTTCTATTTAAAAAATTATTATGGACCTTTTTTACGTGCACCCTGTAGTATTCCACCATCGTCGCCGCAGCTGACGCTCATAACAAATCATGTACAACCCTCTTGAAGCATTTTACAAACTAAGAAGAAATTGGTCACGAAATGTCGCTGGCTCACGAACCATAAAAACACAATAAGCCACAATCAAAAAATACGGAGTTTGTTTTTAATTTTTAAGTTATTCGTATTTCCCCACTGGCCTTACCATGTTGCCAAACCTACTTTTCGAGAAATCAATTACGGAAGTTTGTCGTGAGACACCCTGTATACTGTCCACGAATGGAATTTACAAGAGAACCAACGGATTTTTTTTTAATAAAATCTCTTTATAAAAAAAAATTTCTTGTAAAAATACGATTCACGAAGAGAATATGTTGATTTCGTATACAGAGAAAGCAAAACTTGACAAACATGATTTTTCTCCAAGGGTAAATTACTTTTATTTTTTATTTTTAAGCAAAATATTATTTAGAAAATTTATTAGGAATAGCATTTTGACTGACTTTTGAATGTTACAGGGATATCAAAAACTTTCATAAAACTGATTTTAAAGTTATTAAAAATTAATTATTTTAATTTTTATAATAACCTAAAAAATCTTATAATTTGCTTTCACTAAATTCCTACACAACATATTTTTTCAGCTGTAAACGAATGTAAACAAGCCGTTTTCGACAAATTATGGAGTTCAATAAAATTTTGTTTTAAATTTCTATTCGAAATCGATTACAAACATTTTTCTAAATAAATTTTTATAATAATATTTTGATTTAAAATAAAAGTAGTTAACTCTTGGAAAGAAATAATGTTTTTAAAGTTTTTGCGAACCCTGTATACATAATTAACAATATTTCTTCGTGCATCAAAGTTTTTTATAAGCAAAAATTTTTACGAAAAATAACTTTTTTTTGGAAAATGGTCCATTTGTTTTCTTGTAAACCCCATTCGTGGACAGACTGTATATTTTTAATTTTATGCCTACCGCTCTTTTTGCTAACTCAACCGATTTTTTTCCTTCAGACATCACTGTAAGAGCCTCCAGAGATTTTTTGGATAATCTCATCAGATCCGGCAAGGTTGAAGATCTATAAAGTTTTATAAAAGATTATTTAAAAAATGTTTTCTGTGTATCGATTAAGGGGAGGGACATACTTGCGGCAAAGTCGCGCGGCGTGGTCGAGGCGGTAACAATGAGTTGCAATATATTTGCGGCATGGTCGCAAAGATATTTTAGAAAAATTAATATTTATTAACTTATATTGAAACAATTGAAAATGAGCAATTAGGCCCAACTTTACCAATTAAAGAATGTTTGACAATATGAAAATTTTCATCTGATGTATTTTTTATAGAACTTTTGTATTAATTGTAGAGTAAACGATTTGACAATTTTTAATTCCCAAATACATTTTTTATTGCTTAACAAAGTGTATTTTCTTGTTTTCAATCCCCAAAAATATTGGCATTTTTCTTGTAGGATATGGTCTCCATATAAACAGCACCCAGATCGGCCTGGTGGGTTCCAAGGTTACTACGACACCAGGTATAGTTAAGCAGTGGCGTTGCGTGACGAAAATAGAAAAAAAGGTCCTCCCCCATTTTTAGTTGTTGTACAGTTTTGCAGGGCCCCTGAATTACAATTATTTCGGGCCTCCAAGACCGTCCGTATCTTTCATAACGGTATTTTTTCTATAATACATTTCATCCCAAGCTGCAAGCTGACGTCATTATGACGTCATTTTTAAGTCATTTTTGGTCATAGAACGTCATCAGACCAAAATTATGACGTCATTTTAATGACGTCGTTGAAGTGACGTCTTTTCGACGTCATTTTTTCGTCATACTAGCTTATAAAAACCTAATGACGTCATGTTTAGAAAACCAGCCAGAAAAATTTTGTGACATTATATGATTCGTGTCAAAATCCAACCGAAATATTATATGACAGAAAAATAAGAGTAATAATTTTACAAAATTGAAAAAGAAAAAAACTCTACCAATAGATGGCGCAATGGACAATAAACTACTACGTTTATTTAATATCTTCGCTTTTTATTGCCTAGTTCGAGACCGGTCTGCAGTTGGTGATCTCAACTAGCTTTAAAAGAAATATCTTCGTTTATTATTAAAATCTGCATATCCTGGTTGGACAGTGTCCCGAGAGATGCGACCCTGTAGTGCAAGGAAATTGCAAGCAGTAAGGAGTTTTTCCTATTTCAATTTTCAAATAAAATATCGTATCATTTTAGCTTAATAAAAAGTAAATATGCGTCAATTTTTCGTCATCTTAAAGACGTCATTATGACGTCTTTTGTCTGTGACTTAGGAGGTCAATTTAACGTCATTTTTCGTCATCTTATGACGTCTTTGCTGACCAAATGTGACCAAAAATGATTAAAAGGGACGTCAATAAGACGTCAGCTGGCTGCTTGGGATACCTCCACCTTGCCGCAAGGCCGTAGGCGACCGCCTACGCCTAGCTACGCTTCTGTAGTTAAGTCTATCCGTGGACACACTGTATTGACTACAAATAAAAACAAATCTTAGTTTAAGGTAAACAATGGCCAAGAAGGGGGGCAGTAAAAGGAACTTTTGCCCGCCTTAAAAAAAATGAAGATCCGGGGCTGCGGTGCCTAAGTACCAGAGAACCGTGGGTGCCGGGTTTTCAATGATTAACCTATTTTTTCCTGATAAAAAGAATATCATTGCCAACGATTTTAAAGCACGTTCTATAGTCTATAGATACTTACCTTCGCTGACCGCTCATCCGCTGTTCTATGGACGTTTTTGAAGCCCCTTTTTCTAATTTAGCCTCGTCATCTTTGTCTGTTTCTGGAAAGTCTTTGTTTCTATAACCTCATCTAAATAAAGGTATAAAGTAAAATCAAAACAATTTCCAATGCACGTCATACCCCTTGAGTGACGTAAAATGGCGACATGGTTGCCAGCTTGTGATAATAATACAAAAACATTAGGTTGTTTTTTTATTTAATGCAAATTAATCAAAATTGTATATTGTTAACAATTTGTAAATAACATTGAATAAAACAAGTCAGTAGGGATAGGGCGGGGCTAGTTGAGCTAGTTTTTACTTGATCGGTTATAGCTCCTCAAAAATAAGTCTTAATGGCTTATAATGCATACTGATGGATTAGCAATTTATTCCCTATTAATAGTGTCCATAGTAACTTCTTTTTAATAAGTCGAATTTAGGAGCTACATCTGTTTTAATGTAGATAGTCAAGTATGCCCAACGTACCCCATAGGTGGGGTAAGTTGAGCAAGGGTATGGGGCTAGTGGAGCACTTAGAAAGTATAGTCAACTCATGGCTTGAATGTTAGATACGTGTACAATAAAAACTACATTTGGACAATTTGCTTTTTATATTTATAATCTTATAGTGACAAAACAACAAGTCTCATTAATAAGACAGCAACGTACCTAGCTTAGCTTAACTATTGGATTTAATATTTGTGAATTCATCTTCGTTTTTAAACTTTTAAGCAGTTTTATTTTGCATCTCTTGTAATGCCTTTGTATCTGTTAAAATTGCAGCTTTTCTTGGACCAGCCTTTGGGTATGGTCGAACTATTTCCAGAGAAAATTTATAAGTTGGATAAGTCAGCTCGTTTCCTTGGTTGCTTGTATAAAGTTCGGGTTGCGGCCTCTTTTAAATCTTGAGAAGACTTTAGTAGTTTTACTGTTATAAGTCCGTATCCTAAATAATAAAAATAAATAAATCATTTTATACCTAAAACCGTGGGGTTAGTTGGGCGACTGTAGCTCAACTAACCCCAACCTGAAATTTTAAAGAAAAAGTGAATTTATTAAAAGACCAGTTAGAATTGTATCCAAAATCTTTATACATATTAAAACTGCAATAAATTTACTTAAGATTAACACTTACTTGATTGAGAACGGAATACATTTAACTATCACAGATAAAATTTTCCGGCTTGCAATTATTTTACTTTTTTATCATAAAATAAACAATGCGCACGGACACTTTTTCTCGATCGCCGCGTCACCACTAGTGGTCGCACAATGAGTTCCCTTGCGCAACCCCTTCTCTACGCTATTTGATGCTTTCGCGCGCGGTCGATAGTTTTTGAGATATTTTGATTGCCCAACTTACCTCTATGCTCAACTAGCCCCGCCCTACCCTACTTGTTTTCTTTTTATTTATTTAGTGATGAAAAATACAATAATTGCTAATATCTTGCAATAACAATGTGTGACATCATAATAATAAGTCAGTAGATGCAAATAAACTGGTCAGAAAAATTTAAAATGCCTTAATTAAATTACTTTTTATATGTTTTCAGAGTAACACATTAAAAGGTTTAATTATATTTCTTGTAACAAACAAGTTTAATATAAAGTAATGTAAATAATTTAAACAATAACAGAGGCACACAAAAAAGTAGGGGCCAGTACTTTTGGGCCTAGTGAGATTTATAGGCATACAGAAAGTGTCCAATGACCAAAGACAACCAAATCATCTTTTGCTGACGTCTCGAAGTCAACTTTAATGCACTGGTGGGGTGGCACCTTCAAATGGTTTGAGTAGTTTAGGTTTCGTCCAGAAATGCGATGACTGTGTTTTCCCCTCTACTCTTTATATTATTTAGAAAAATACAAAAGCCTGCATCCGCAACGTTTTTTGACGAATGAAGGATTAGAAGCGGTTTCGCGGACCACAAATCAGCTAAGTTAGCATTTTAGCTTTAGTGTTTGTATTGAATGAGTAGATATCAACCAATTGAGGTTGCGTTTAGTAATTAGACGGTGGACGGGGCTACCGCTGGGTGAAAGCTTCCAGACCTCCCATATACCAACTTTATTAGAACACCAACCAATTTCTCGGTGTCAAAATAGTGACATCACGCCAACTTTGGTACCCTGTTTGGTTTGGGGTCGAATGCTAATGTGCTTGGTCGGTAGATTTGGTTTGGTGCATGCTCATCCCTTTTCTTAAAGCTGTTGGTCTTACTCTAAATTTTATTTCTTTAATAATAAAACATAATATTAATAGTTGCAAATATTTTAATTTAATACGTCGTTAACAACAATTTATAAAACCAATAAACCGTTAGGTAGGTTCTTCTCTGGCTTACTCACCAAAAATGTACCAAACGAATCTGATGCTACTCATACACTAACGTAACGGTTGTGACGTAAAAACATACCAATTGTTACCTACCAAGGTCGGAGTACCAAAACAGGCCGAAATTTCGTTTGACATGGTACATTTTTAGTCTAGGTAAATAGAAGAAAAACCTACCTAACGGTTTATTGGTTTTTATAAAATTGTTTATTTAACAGCAATATTTCAAATTAAATATTTGCAACTATTAATATTATGTTTTATTATTAAAAGAAATAAAATTAGAGTACACTTCAACAACTTAGAAAAGGAAGGATGAGAGCATAAACAAACCGATCTACCGACCCACAAGCCACGGTAGCATTTGACAAACCAAACTGGGTACCAAAGCTGGCGTGATGTCACTTATTTGTAACACTGTGGGCCGTTTTAAATACAGTTCAGAGGAACACGGCGAACATGGTTATTTCATTAAACCCCTCTTCAATATTTATTAATACAAAAGGAAATATGCTTCGTAAAAAGTATTTTATTTTTTAATCGTTAAAAATTTATTAAATCTTAGTACCTGAACCTTTAAATTGTATTGTAGATCGACGTGAAGCTATTTGTTCCTTTACTGAAACTTCATGCACATCTGACTGGTCCTCTTCTTTATGTTCAGATTGTTCAGTCATACCAGCTATCTAGAAACGTGTATTGAGACATAAAAAATAGTTTAATAAGCTTAAAAACAATTCTTGATATTATTGTTGAATTGATTATAAAAGGAGTGATTGGATTTTTTTTTCTTAATGATACTTATATAAAGTTATTAAAAAAAAGAATTTTTAAAATTCTTCCACAATTTACGAAGTAATCGGTGTACAGGGTATTCCATTTAAGAGGAAAAAAGGCATATCTTTTACTTTCCCCACATTTTTTAATAAATTCAAGATCGCCAATCGATGTAATTTAGTTCAGGGAATTTGAAAATCGTATTTAAAAACAATTGCATAAAAAAAAGATTTAAGACGCTTAGGACATATGTTTATATGAAGTTTTTTTCTTATTTTTTGTTGTAGAATCATTTGGTTAAGTTTGTCGGTTGAGTTACTGGACACCCTGTATGTATGTAGGTAATTTGATTGAAATTAATGAAAACTTTGATGTCTATTGGTGCCTAAACGGTGAGGTTTATCGACTTTAATAAAAATTACTTTATTTTTTAAGTTTTTGATTGTCTATAAAATGGCGCCTCCAGCTTTGCGATGTCTGTCAAAATAAAAAGTTATGATGTAAATAAATTTTAGGTTTTAGGTAAAGTGCCCTCTGGCGGTATTTAAAAAAGTACTTTTGTCTTAAAATTTTAGAATCTGCAAAGCTCTATTTGTGTGCCAAATATCAACTGAATTGGTTAAAAATAAAATGCAATATGGCGAAAAAACCAAAATAAAAATTAAACTTTGACGGCTTGTAACTCGAAAACGAATGACATTTTGAAAAAAATATGTATGAAGCTCTACCCTTATTTTGTCAAGTAGAATCACCTCCTTAAATTTTGTGATCGATTTTTGAATCACCCTGTATAACTTGCTGGGGTGGAACGTATATAATAAAAAATATATTGCTATTCATACAAAGTAGAATTTATTAGGATTTTGGAAAAAGATAACTTAGTACTTAAAAAAAAACATTTTAGATTTCTTGGGATATTGCATAATCATTTTTAAATACCTCCTCTACAATTTGCTTCTTTTCTGCATCCTCATCGACCCCTTGTTCAAAAAAATCCCCCTCTGGTTCTTCAGCCCCTTGTTTTCCCTTTTTACTTCAAACTCTTCTGGTTCTGACTTTGTTGATACATTATCACCTATCTCAAAGTGTTCTTCTTCAGATTCAACCTTTATAATAAAATTTTAAAACAGGCATATAATTAAAAATATTTTACGCTTGTATCATAGCAACAAATAAATCAATAAATTCCCACATTAAGAGAAGCGTCTACTCAAGTATTTTTAAATTCTACAGTGTAAGTTGGTATCATATGGAAAACTTTTTATACTTAATTTTACAAAAAAAAGTTACTTTTTTAAAATACTTTGCATGTGTCAAAACCTAAAATGCAAACATTAGATATCAAATTGTGCCATTCACCTAAACGGTTTTCCATTTTTAATGCTCGATGTTTGATAACGGTGCATGACCGAGGCAAGAATGATACAGCCGTTAAATTTCGGCGAAGTACTCAGTCAGTAGTGACGCTACAGGATTGAACAACGCGTAGAAATCGTTAAAACTTATTATCAAAATCAGTGGTCGGTTCGCCAAACGTTCCGTGCACTGCGTTTAATTTATGGTATTCCCACCTAGGTTCTGCGATTTAACTCGGTTGGATTTCTTCTTGTGGGGCTACAATAAATCACGAGTATATGCGGACAACCCACAAACGATTGCCGCCCTAAAGGCCAACATAACTTGCACCATTCGTTGAGATTGGGCAAATTTTTGTCAGAATGTCATCGAAAATTGGATCTCTAGGATTCAAATGACTCAGCTTACTCATCAAATATGATTTAAAATAAAAATACAGCCATCACTGCAATATAATTTTAATAATTTATTTTATTTTCATTCAAAGATAGAGCGCTAAAAATAAAAATCCTTTACAAGCTTTGACAAAAAATATAATTTTGCTCTAGAGCAGCGATTCTTAAACTATCATACTTAACGCCTCCCATTTTATTTCAAACAATTTTGCGGTCCCCTTTGTATTGCGAAATTTAAATAGTCAACCCGGGAATTAATATTAGACTTGACAACACTGTATATCCAGCTGGTATAGTCATCATGTGCTTGGTGCGGAGGACGATGTTTCGCGAAAGATGTCGAACGTCATCGAATTGACTCGACGCAAGATGCGCGGCTATAAATAGAGAAGCGCGTTTACAGGTGTAGCCATTGTAAAAAAAAAAAAAAAACGAAAGTTGTTTTTTTTTCTATGGAGTGTAGCCCTTTTGTATTAAGACAGTTGTTGCAATCAGTTAAAGTTAAACGATAAATTTTTCAGTTTAGTGTTCTAACGCTGAATATTTGCTACCTGTAAATATGGATAAATTTCTAATTGGAGCGAAACAAAAATTAAACGAGAAAGAACCTTTACTTTGACTGATTTGCGAGCATATAGGTTTAAAACCCGAAAATATGACCAAATTTCGGCTTTATAGCATCAGGCCCCGAATTTCCCATTTCGTTCGTTCTTTTATTCCTAGAATTTCTGGACTGTGGAACCTACTGCCAGCGGAGGTCTTTTCCTTCCCCCAAATCTTCAAGTTTTTAAGTCCCGTGTTAACAAACTTCCTCTTACCCTGCTTAAGACACCCACGAATATGTGTAGTATTTAGGCTTTCAGCCTTCGTGGATTGTCCAAAGATAAAAAAAGAAAAGAAAACCGCAATACGTTATTTGTTTAAAAGTATTAGCTGCTGTTAGCACAAACCCAACAACTTAAAGAGGCACCTAAAAACATTACACAAGGAATAGAAATAGTAAAAACAAAGGACGCATTTTCAAAAACGCTCGCAGTTAACGAAAAAGCTTCTTATAAACTAGCTAAATGTAAAAAACACTCTGATATGGCAGAGCAAATTATTTTACCCGGATACCAAAGACATATTGTAGAATCATTGGGCGCTTTCAGAAGCACTCGTCAGCGAAGTGTCAGCCGCTTAGCCGCTGGGTAAGCAGAGTGTCAAAACTATCAACTTAAACCAATAGGACGGCGTTATTTTGACAGTTTTGACACTCCGCTTACTCAGCGGTTAAGCGGCTGAGTACTCCGGAGTGCGCCCATTGTTTGGTGAAAGCTATGCTGGAACAACTTTGCAATATTCGTTTGTCAAATGATACAATCTGTCAAAGTAATTTCGGATATATCTGGCTGACATTCAGGAGCAGCTTAAATCTCAACTAGTTTAAGTTATTTGCTCTTCAACATGATAAAGCAACTGACTCCAATAATGAATCCCATTTAATATGTTACATCAGATTCTGTAAGAGTACCTATAATATGTATAGAATTACTGTTTGGCACACGTTATTGAAGAAAAAACTACAGCCAAACGAATTATTCAATATCACAAATCATGCTATTAATGCGGCGAATTTCCAATGGGAAAATTGTGTAAAGTTAATAATACAAAAGTTTTCCATATCGTGCGAACTTAAGTAGATACGCTGTATATACCAGGGCCGTACGCAGAAAGTAAATTAAGAGGGGGGGCAAACCAAGATCGTTTGACTAGGTAAGGTTGCCTACATACGTCACATATGTACCGCATTGCTGGTTCCTTGGCGCCAGATAACAATGTTCCAGACGGATAAACTATGAGGGCGAAAGAGCGCGATATACAATATTTAAAAATAAGCTAGAATAATCATTGTTAAATTATTTATTAATAGGAAATAAAGAAATTACGGCAACAAACTGGAATTAACAGCATTTAGAAGTATTTCTTTAATATTGACAAAAACACAAAACTACACTGTTAAAAACTTCATTAAATAATGAGCCAAAATACATATGTGACGTATGGTCCGCCATGTTGCAAGGCTTACGAGGCAACCTTACCTAGTCAAACGATCTTGGGGGCAACAACCATCTTCAGGAGGTTGCGCTTGTGCTTCTGGGAGCAAATGCCCTCATTGCCTCCCCCACTGGGCGTATGGATGGATCTGGTATATAGGGTACTGTATTAAAATCGTTAAAAAAAGGACACTTAGGTAGGCACTTTGTGAATATTTCTGCTCCTAAAATAACTCCATATACAGGATCAGCCAAATAAGATAACATAATATGTATGGGCAATGTGGAGGAAAAGAAGAAAGAAGTCTAATGCATAGCTGCGCACTAGCAATCTCTTTTTGTTGACCAACATAATAGTTGCTTAGCTAAAAAGTGGCTAATAAATTTGTTTTTTCAGGCAGTTGTCTACTAGGGTGTTGCTTTTTTAACATAAAAAGACAGAATCGCCTTTAAAATAGATAGAATAGAGAGAGAATAGGTAATTTTTAGTTGCCGTGCTTAAAAAGTTTCTAATGCGCGGTAATACAAACAAACAAATGGTGTATTTCTTTTAGGGTCTAAGAACCGCTCGGTACGGCACTAATAGTGTTCCTTCTAATTGCACTCTATTGTAATTTGACAGTTTTGACTCTCTTGACAGTTCAAGATCGGTTTCGGCTGGTTCTAGAGCATAAAAGGAATACTTACACCAAAATACGATTCATTATCGCAATTTTTTAGTTGCCGAAGAAAAGTTGTTAGTGCGCGGCAGGCCTAACGCAAATACCGGCATGTAAACATTTAGGATTGGATGACTAATCGTACATACTTTGTTGTTGCTTTACTGGCCCGTAAACATTTAATTATTACTTATACAGTTTGTAAGTATAGGACATGATACAGGAAATATAGTTATAATTTATTGTAAAATTTAAAAAAATACAATAACAAAACACCTACTTAGATGTTTTTATTTTAAAAAAATGGGCAATTGTCCAGAAAGTTCCGGCAACTCCGATTTTGGCAAAATTTGGCATACGGAGGTTTTTGGGGCGCTGATCACGAATCCGAGAAAATTCGTTTTTCGAAAACCTTTAAATCTTAAGATATTTGTCATCAAAGTTATAAATCAAATTATCCCTATTTTTACTACATACTCCCTTCTTTTTGCATTAAATTCGTTATATAACACTAAATTGGCACACAATATTTCATTAATCATTAAAAAACCTTTTTTAAACGTTTTCTTTTAATAATTTTAAGCCTTTCTTTTTAATATAAAGGCTTGCTTTAAATCAAGTCGCCATGTTTGAAACCAGTATACACATAGGTGTATGCAGGGTTGCAGCGTTTTAGGAGTAAAATATTTGGAATTTAATAAAAAAACGTGTAAAATAACTAAAAAGAGGTTTTTTAAAGATGTTCATAAAATATTGTGTGTCAATTTAGTGTTATATCAAAAATTTTGTCCAAAAGAAGGCGGAATATAGTGAAACTAAGGATACTTTGAATTTCAACTTTGATAATGAATATCCTGATAAATAAAAACAAATATAACTTGGTCTAAATTTACCAGAAAATCAAAATTTTCGGTAAGCGGATAAATTACCTTAACAGTTTTTTCTGGAACCATTATAGAAACTCTGGGCGCGGTTTCAAACTCAATAGCTTCTTCTTCTTCATCTGTCGTCTTTACAAAAATTCCTCCTCTCTAATATTTTCGGAAAACTCTTCTTTTTCCGATATTTCTTTTCCATTATGATTGATTTTTTAATGTTTGTTTTTGATTCGGAGATAAAGCTAGGCTTTTTATTCATATTTTCTTCTCTTTTATGGTTTAAACGATATTATTTTTTTTATCTTAAACCAAGTTACACTGATTGTAAAAATATAAAAAAGTTGAAAATATTACTTGAAAATTGTCAAAATGACAAACATTTTAAACAAATAAGGTACATTGCCTATTTCTATGAGTTAATCTATTATACAGGGTGTTTTCTAAATACGATACGAAATTTAAGGAAGTTATTTTTTATAGTCTAAGAGCCAGTGGATGGCAGACCGTCAGTATTTTACCAAACCTCAAATTTTGCTCAGTGACTCTCCTATACTACCTTACTTGAGATGCTTCACTAAGCCGAGCGAGGGTAGCTATGACGTCACTCAGGTAAAAAAGGTACCTTCCTTGACCAAGTTCGGCAGTATCTTGCCAAAGGTGCTGTTTGGATACATTGAATAGTATTTAATGAGACCGAAAAAAAAAAGAATAGGGGAAAATGGCCTAAAATGACATACCTTATAATTTTTTGCCTATATTTCAAAAATAATAATGCGATTTATTATACCAAAACTGTAAAGTGCCTTTATAACTTATTCTTAGTCATAACTTAGGCCAAGGGCTAGCTTAAGCCGAACGACCCCATTCATTACAATACAATACAATACTCCCTTAGTTTTTGTGCCGTAGTCAGAAGAGTCAGAGCCGTACTAAGAACTGGGCTGACTAGGCTACAGCCTAGAGCGCCGTGAAAAATAGGCGCCAAATAGGGAGAGTTTAAAAACTTTAGGGCGGGGTGGCTTTTTTGGTCTTTAATTTGATTTGTGAATAAGACGCCCTGGAATTAAATAGGCGCCACGCAGGGAAGGACCTTTCTTTGGCGGTGCAATGTTATTTTTAGGTAGTTGAGTATTAAGTATTTGCCCAACAACACTTATATACTTTTAAATGCTTATTAATCTCGAGTGGTCTATTCGCCGTCTTGGGGTTGAGGCTAAGCCGCCCTAGATCCCCTTCCCTAATTGCGCCCCTGCCTGTGATATAAGATGAATAAAAACACAAGTGCATTCATATTCCTTTTATTTAGTCAAATCTTAAATAAAACACCTTATATATTTCTCCGCTGCAGGGCCGAAGGGGCAATTGCCCCCCTCTGAAGGGGTATGAAGTTGCTTTTTTGGATTGGGACGCAAATAGGGTTTTGTGGACCTTTTGTTCAATTCTTTCGGGTAGACTTTTTTCTTACCTTTTTAATGTTATTTATTATTGTTATTGGGTAAAAAGTAAACCATGAAACAATTAAACATATTTTAGATACTTCAAGAAATCCTAATTTGTCATGTTCATTTTATTAACTGCAATAGCACCAAATGACCTACTATTCAAATGTATAAAGTAATTTAAATAAAGTTAAAAAATAATTCTATTTTAGGGGTTAAATTTTTTATTCTGATGATTTTTAACCCCTTAGAACTTATTGATCACAGGAGTTTAATATTTCATAAAACAGAAAACAATTATTTTTACATATGTAGAAAGATGGCTGTGTGAAGTGGTATTTTCTCATATGAATTGTCTCGATGAAAAGGTATACTTTGTGATAAGAAGAGACAGGACCACAACCGCAACTAGGGAGGGGGTGTTTTAGTTGCTGCCAATAAGAAAAATCCCATATGAAGTAATCGAACCAAAAGACTGTGATATTGAATGTTTATTTGTGAAACTAAAGTTTAAGAAATTGTATATAGTTTTATCTGTAGTTTATTTTCCTCCTAATTCAAGTCTGGAGTGTTATAATAATTACTTTAACCAGTTTGAAAATATTTTAACAGAGGAAAATACCAAAGTATTGATTTTAGGGGATTTTAATTTGCCTTTTTATGCTGACTGTGATAATGATAGGAATAATTTGTTAATGGAATTCCTAAATTTAAATAATTTACAACAATTAAACAATATTAAAAATTTTAGGGAAAGATGTCTGGACCTGATAATAACAAATATAGAGATAACGCAAATTACTAATCCTATGCAAAAACTTGTTCCAGAGGATCCCTATCATCCAGCGCTTGCATGTCAACTAACATTACAAGATAAGTATGAGCCTTGTGTATCCAAACATTATACTTATAACTTCTCAAAAGGTAATTTCACCTTGTTGTATAGCCTCTTTAAAAACTTTAATTGGTCGGAATTATTCACTAAAACATGTGTAGATAGCAGCATAAATTTTTCTATGAACGTATGTATGAGTTTTTAGACATTGCCATTCCAAAGCAACTACGTAAAAACGCGGTAGGGCAACCGAGATATCCGTTGTGGTATTCTATGGATTTAGTTCGTAAAATACGCGAGAAAAATAAAATTCACAGATTAATTTCCAAAAGACGAGCTAATCCACAAATGCACAGCTATTTTAATGAGCTGAGAAAAAATATCAAATTGCAAACAGAAATAGAGTATAAATCATATAAGAAAAATATCGAGGACAACATCAACTCGGATCCAAAATCATTTTGGCAGTTTGTGCGAGGTAAATCCAAGAAAACTGGAATACCAACGGAAATGAAAAACGGTAAAAGTATTTATACAAATTTTAAAGATATTGCAGAATGCTTTCGCGCAGCACTTTCAATCAGTGTATGAAAAACCCTCGGAAGAGAGCAAATCTATGTTAAACTTTAGTGAAGGGACATTTAACTTTTCAGAAATAACTGAAATAAACATAATAAAAAGTATAAAAAAACTAAAGCCAAAAAATCAACTGGACCTGACAATATTCCAGCATACATATACAAAGGGTTGGCTGACTATATAGCACCACCTTTAAAATATATTTTCAATTTAGCTTTAAAAAATAAGAAATTTCCTGATGCATTAAAATTAGCACAAATCACACCCATTTTTAAAAATGGAGATAGAAACGAAATTAAAAACTATAGACCGATTAGCTTAATAAATGTGTTAGCGAAAATATATGAAAATATTTTATGTGACGACTTGGCAAACTTTTTAGAACCAAAAATGTCTAAGTTTCAACATGGGTTTTTGAAAGGTAAATCGACAGTGACAAATCTAACAATACTATCAGAACTTGCGGCTGAAGCAATAAAAAATAAATTTCAACTGGATGTGGTTTACACTGACTGCGAGAAAGCATTTGACAAGGTAAGCCATGAGATTTTGCTGAGCAAGCTTGTAGAGTTTGGAGTGTCTGAGAATGCTTATCGCTTCCTGAAGTCATATCTAACAGGCAGGGAGAGTTGGGTGAGGGTTGGTCCTCACAGGTCTGAGAGCTTTGTTGCAACCTCGGGCATTGCCCAGGGAAGCAATCTGGGCCCTTTACTCTTTTTGTGCTTCATCGATTCCTTGCCCAAATGTCTCAATGATTCTGTGGGACTACTATTTGCTGACGATTTCAAGCTCTGCAAGATTATAAAAACACAAAAGACTGTGAAAAGTTACAGAATGACATAAACAAAGTAAGTTATTGGTGCGAAATAAATAAAATCTTTTTAAATATAAAAAAATGTTCAGTTTTAACATTCACTAGAAAAACAAATCCAATTATCTTTAATTATAAAATTTCTAATTCTGATTTAAAACGTGAAAAAGAGGTAAAAGATTTGGGAGTATTCTTCCAGACCAATCTAAAGTTCAATAAACATTTCTCATTTATAATTAATAAAGCAATAAAAGCACTAGGTTTTGTCATTAGAAATAGCAAAGATTTTAAAATCTGTACTATTATCAGACTGTTTAACACCCTAGTGAGACCCCACCTTGAATATGCTTCACAAATATGGATACCATTGGAGGCCATACACGAAGATTCTATAGAAAGGGTTCAAAAAGATTTTTGCGTTATCTCTATGTTGTTAAAAATAAAGTATATCCATATAAAATCTCTTACAAGAGTATGTTAAGTAGTTTTAAGATAAAATCTCTTTCTCAAAGACGAAAAGAACAAGCTGTGATATTCATGTACAATGTAATTAATAACCTAAAGTACAAAGACTGTAATTTTACTAACTATATTAATTTTAATGTCCCAAAAAATCAAATTAAGAAACTTGAACAACAAAAAATATTTAGTCCAGATCCAAACTATAACCTGTCCCCATTCAATCGCATGATGGCTGTGACAAATAAGATGCTCGATGAAATCAGACAGATATAGATTTATTTAATATATCTTTAAGAAAATTAAAATGTACTTTGAAAGTTGAAATGTGTTAATGTTTTTATTGTAACTTTGATTTTCTCTCCTAGGTTAATATTTGGGTATTTAGGTAATCTTGTTCTATATTATTGTTGTAGACTTAAGGACCTTTACATGTAATTACTATTTTTTGGTGTTTGTAAAGGATGGAAATTTGGTGTACGGGGTTTTTTCCCGGGAGCTGATCACGAATCTGAAAGAATTTTTATTATAGTCGGACACGTTTCGTTCTTGAGTACGGTCAAAATGAAAGTTATTAATAGAAAACGGATAGGAGAGGAAGAAATAATCTAGGTACCGATTAATCAGCAGGCAGTGAGGGGATGTCGGAGGGGGAAAATAGACAATTATTGCAAATTGCCTTATTAAGCTCGGGAATTATTCATACCAGCCTTATTTAAATAGTGCCACCTAAAGCCGACATAAATAAAGCTAGGCACTATACTTATTAAGGGAGTCCTTATCCTACTTTGCATCTGCGCAAGCTCAGATGTCAAAATAAGGCCGGTATTATTAGTGCCTGGCCTTATTTCACTGTGCAATAATTCTCTAATATTGCTATATTACCTTTTTCTTTCACGCGAGCTGTTTCTACGACAAAGCAGCAAGACTGCCTCTAATAGGTATACACAGATACATCTGCAAGTCAACCGCAATGTGTGTGGCGAGTAGTAGGTGGCATAATCCCAAAACCTATTTAAGAAGAAGAAAAGAGAAAATTTAAAGAAAAAATTTTGACAGCCTCAGAAATATGTTTTATTTTTTAAATAACTATGGAATAATTTTTTAATCTGAAATAACCATTATATTTATTTAAAATGTCCTCCTTTACCTCCAATGTAGTTACTGAGAATGGTTAGTTTGTAGGTTATGTTTTTGGTTAATCTAATTGAAAAATATTTAACAAATAAAGAATACATTTTTAGGTGAGCAATTTATTCCTGCTTCTCAAAGGCCCGATGGTACATGGAGAAAAGCTCGGAGAGTTAAAGATGGTTATGTTCCGCAAGAGGAAGTACCTCTATATGAGAGCAAGGGTAAACAATTCATGGCCAAAACACAAGCACCTGTAGTCCTTTGCTAGTGGACAGACTGCTCAGAGGCCTATACCTGGACTTTTTATTATTCCAGATGATAAAGAAAAGAAGGGTCAAAAAAAGAAGCCTAAAAATAGTAAGTGTTAATTGGGATTTTTGTGTGTTTTTTTTTAATATTTAATTTTTCCATTTTAGAAATTGATGAAATTAATAAAATCCTGGAAAGCACTAAACTTAATGAAACCTCATCAGAAAAACCTAAGGTTCACAAAGAAAAAAAACAGAAAAGGTAACTAAATCACAACCACAAGAAGCCACAGATCCAGCAAAAAAACTTAAAAACCTCAAAAAACGGTTACGAGAAGTTGAAGCTCTTGAAGAAAAGGTAAAAAGTGGAACAATAGCGAAACCTGAACCAGAGCAGTTAGCTAAAATAAATAGAAAAAATGATCTCTTGGTCCAGATTCGGGAATTAGAAAAGCAAGTGCAATAATAATGGAAGATAAAAATGACTCAACACAGTTCTCTCAAACTACTTAGGAAATCACTTTTTGTCAAGTGTAGTAGAAACATAATGTAAGACAGTTAAATTATGTGTTCTGTCTCTCTCAAGTAAGGTATAAAATGGGAGTAATGCAACATAAAAAATGACACTTTGATTAAAATGAAATTTAAATAATAGAACCTTAAGTTTTTCAAAATATTTTAAATTTTTGTTCATTTGTAGTGTTGACCAAAATGTTATTTTAAATAAATTGACTTATTTTTATAATATTTACTAAGGTTATGTTGCATTGCTCTGTCACCTGAGATAAATTTCAAGATTATCTAATGCATTTATAAAAAAATATATTAACTGCATTCTAGCAGTCCAGTCATTGTAAATTGCCATTTTTGTGATACTAAAATCTTCTTGTCATTTTGTTTTCAATTTTTTACATTGTTCAACACAATATTTATTAATTGAATATTTATCAAACATTTTTTTGGGCAGTTAGGGGTTCCTCTACAAGAATAAATTAATTAATAACACTTCTTAGTACTGACATTTGTTTGGCCTATATACCAAATTAAGTCATATTTTATATTTTTACATATGTAGCACATCTAACTATAAAAAAGTAGTTCTGTTAAACTTTTGTCAATTTTAGAAATAGCCTTAAATGTTCTAGGGCTTATCAAAATAGAAGATAGATCCCAGTACTGAGTCATTGTAAACTTTAGTGTTCTAGATATGCTGCATATGACTGTCTTGCCTGTGGTTCATAAAAATAATAATCTTTTTTAGTTGTCTCATTAGTGCTGCTTTCATGTAAAATTTATTTGGGATAGTTAACGCAAATGGAAACCTTAAACACAACTTAAAACCACAATTTGTATGTGCATTCTAGCTGTCTTTTATTTTTACTAAATTTACTTTATGAAGCACTAGTCATCACTAGTTTTTCACCATGTTTTTTATTTTATCAAATATAATTTTGGTATTTTTTTGATATTATTTGAAGTAAAAGGTATCTGCATAGGTTAAAAGTTTGAAAAGTATAGAAAATATTAAAATAAACACCACAATTTTGTTTTTTCTTAAATATTTCTTGTAACATTGGGTAATTTTAAAATTTACTAAAGCATAGTTTCATACTTTTGATCTTTAATATACCTATCTCTCTATTGACTTAATTTTCTCATAATATTAATTAACATGATTTCAATCGATTGTATGTTTTTAGTGTAGGACCATTGTAATTTTAATATCAAACAAATTGTGAATAAATAGACGTTGTAAAGCAAATATTTAACTTTTTTACCAAAGCTGGAATTGGATGTACCTATTTGTTTAAAGTACTTAATAAGGCAATGTTGCAACATGGTCACTCAGCTGATAAAAATGCGTATCTAGTTCCGACAATTTACAGAATTTTAGCAATTTTTGGTTTGTGTCTTGGCTAGAAACAGACACAAACCAGGAAAAAGGGGCTTATATTTTTTATATTTGTTAAATAACTTGATTTTTGTTTTCTTTGATCCTGGGATTTTGTTCTAAACATTTTTCGTTGATTTTCGGTTGTGTCTGTTAGTGTCGTCTAGCTATATTTTTATTATGTTATGTTATCACTCTGTGCAAGGTATTTCCGTTTTTTTTAAGTTTTGCTTCTAGGTACTTATTCTTTTGGGTTACATCACACTATAACTTAAAATTTTTGCATATTTTATTTATCTATATGGTAAAACACGGTCTAACAAATCAAATGAAAGGCGGAAAATCGCAAAAAACTTCAAATAAATACATAACAATTTATTTAAATACGAAAATGCATAGTTTAGTTTACGTTTGTGATTAAGGTTAGGAGTATTTGAAAACCGGTGTTGCCAAGTTATTTATCTTTATAAGATACATCAACTTTTGTCATTTTAAATTTGCACTGGGTTTAGGTGAACAGGTTAGTTCTGGTTAGTTAACGCTAGTTTTAGTTTCTTCTGCTAAGTTATGCTTAGTTCTATCCTAACATACTTCGTATGAATTTTGAGAGCTTAATTTATTTTTTATTAGAAAAAAATAATCAGCATTTTTTTGTAAAATGTACTATTTGAAAGGCACTTTTTTATTTAATTTTGAAAAAAAGGTGTAAATCGTGTTTCCGTATAGTGTGACGGACCCTTCTTTTGTTTTTCCATTTTACTAGCCAAAGTAAAGTTGGAGTTGCCATAATTACATGATATGGTTCCTATTTTTTTTTGACCAATTAATACATATTTTAAATGTCAGTTTGACAATCCAGGTAAATCTAGGGTTATTAAAATGGTCAAATATTAAGGTTAAAAAGCATAAAGAAAAATATATCCATAAGATGTTCTTCCACAAGCTTTTATTTTAATTAAATTACAATACGATTTTAATTTAATTAGGCAATTCTCTAATTATTATTAAATTCAATCAAGTTAATTATTGTAAAAACTATTTCTATAATTACAGTCAATTTAACAATGACATTCACAATTATTTGTCAAATGGGTTTTAAGTAAATAAAACTATACAAAGATTTTTGACAAAAGCCATGCTATCTTCTTTACCACAATGTGTTCTATAATATGGAGTTTTGTTTTAAAAGTTTTTGGGACAATTTTTAAAATAATGTTTAACTGGCTAGAGTTCTTAAAGTACATAGGCATTTTCACGAGTTGCTGATAATATTATGTCTTATTCTCAAATTTATCTTACTGAAATATGTAGGTATACTATTTCTTTCTACAAAAATTCATATTCAATACCTTTATCATGTGAGGTTTATTCTTGTAAGTGATAATACCCAGAAAACGTAACTAAGATACTTTAAGTAAATCACAAAGTTGTTTTTATTCCCATCTACTTTTCTTTTTTCTTGAAGGTGGAGGGAGGGGGAGCATCTGCACTTGCTGTAAACTGAAAAAAAAATGTTAGGATTGCAATAAAAAAATACACAATACATCGTGTCAATACTTGGTTTACTATACTACACTACTCAAAAGAATTATCGCATATGCTCGATTAATTTTTAATCGCCCTGTATGATGTGCTGTTGAAAGGAGTAGTCAAATTTGAGATTAAAAATATCAGAAATGGGTAAGGGTATAAATTATTTACAAATGAGATTTCTCCCTTTTAACAGCACATTATATAGGGCGATTAAAAATCATTAATTTTTTCAATTTTTTTTATCACCCCGTAGGTTGTATTGTTAACAGTAAAAACAACGGTTAATATAAAGTTATAGCTTCACGTTTTCTTACCATTTTCTTTTTAATTGTCTTAATAACTTAATTATTAAAAGAGATATGGCCATTTAAATCAAAGCATTTTTATATTAAAGCTTATGAAAGAAATTGAGCATATGCGATAATTTGTTTGAGTAGTGTACTACATAGTCTAATATCTGAATAGGAAGGCACCTGAAACCATCTGTTTACTGGATACAAACTATTTTATATTAAATATAGTATTTTAATAAAGGTATTTATACAGGGTTGCCTAAAAAATTATAGTTAAGGCTAAATTTAAATTTAATGTCAAAACTGACGTTTTTGACAGAAGTAATAAGAATAGATTGGGTTCCTAGTAGATATGGAGGGTAGAGGGGAGGAGTACCATCTTTTATGGCGGACAAGTTGAAAAGGGGGCCATTAGAAGGAAGCAAATTAAAGTGGCGCTACAGTAGCAAGAGGTAAGATTTTAGTATTTCTTTCCTTTTTCATTTCATATCTATCTTTCCTTTGTTGTTTATATTTTCTTCTAATAACACCGGCACACAAAAAAAAAAAATTAACTGTAAAAATGGGGCAAAAATGTTTGCTATTTCTTACGGTTTTTGCAATTTACTCAAAATTAAAGGTGCACGGCCTAAACTAATTTGAAATTTGGATTCAGCGGGTCAAAAAAAAAAACATGCACCTAGATAGATTAGGTCGCGTCCGGTGTACAGAAAACTTTTTTTTTTCATATAGTTTTTTTTTAACAGCGGATGCGACCTATCTACGGAGTATAGCTTTTCGACCCGCTGACTCAGCATTTAAATCAGTTTAGGCTGTACGCCCCCTCCAATTTTAAATGAGTTGCAAGAGCGGTAAGAATTAGAGAAGGTACCACTCATTTTTTACGTTTTACTGCAATTTACTCGAAGTTGTGGACCTGAAAACGGCCTAAACTGGACTTCAAAATTTGAATTCAGACGGTTGGAAAAACATACCCGCAGATAGGTCGCGTCCGGTGCACATCAGAAAAATTCTTTTGGTGCGCCGGTTTTTTAATTCCCCGGCGCTATTATTAAAATATTTCCACTTGCTATTGTTGGCGCCACCTTAAGTTGCTCCTCTCCGATGGACATTTTTCAACACATTCAGATGGTACTTCTCCCCTCTACCCATCATACTTGTAGAGAAAACTTTGTTTAGTGGACTAATAAACTGGATTTGGTAAAGTAAGACTGGATATTGCAACCATGCATATTTTTTTTTTCAATTGCAACCCCCTCCCCCCCACTTTTTTATTACCATATCCTATGTGGCCTTTAAAATGAGGGGTAAATTTGTCTAACTTATAATCATTTATATTTCTAAAGGTAATAGAGTTTTTAAGAAGCCATCGATAACCTTAGATTTCAACAATGTATGTATGTACAGGGTGGGCAAAATTGGGCGTTTTTTATGTGGACTATCTCAGTTATTACTAGAGTTGTCAAAATCCGATCCGGCGTTGTCTACCCCATTTTGAGTTTCTCCAAAATCAAAGCCCATAGCACCTAGCATCGGTTTTTTTATAACTCCAGTAATAACTGAGATAGCCCTGTACTCTCTAAAATGGTATTAAATATGGTATAAACCAGAAGTGCAGAACTTCTGTTCAAATTTTGTTCAAAACCCTTAGTTTTCGAGAAATCGATTGCTGCAATTCGTCATGTTACACCCCTGTATAGTGCCTTTTTACCTGGTTCATGTATTGCGCCTTAAAAGCTTCTTTCATGGCAGTCAGTCTGTCAGTAGCGGGCCCTTTGCTCGCTGCAGGTGCATTTGACGTTGACAGATTTCCTGAAGAGCTGGCGACGAAACCTCGCATGGGTGACGGTGATTCTTTAAAACCGAATCCTATACCCCCTACGCTTGAGTGACCAGATTCCTTTTTCTTATATCTTAAAATGTATAAAAAGAAGTTATTATTTAAATTGAAGCCTTAAGGGGGAGATACCTGTAAAATGTTGATTTTTCTTAATAGTATGGTCCTTAAAGAACAAGTCACTAAAATTTTAGAACACAATTTTCAGTATTTCTTATATTTACGTCGGTAAGTCACTATAATAATTGAATTCTTATGTACAGGGTTTTTATTTATATTTTGTCACCTACTTTAACTATAAGTAAGAAGGATAGAAAAAAACGTCCCGTATAAAAGTTTAATACTTTTTCATCTATTATCTTATGAGCATAAAAAAAGAAACAAATGAACATCAAAAACTCGAGAAAAGTATTTTTTAAATGGGACACCCTGTATATTATGTCACCACAAAAAGGTCTTTTAAAGAGCTTTACAAAATATTACATTTGATATACATATCTATCTTTAATAGTTTCGGAAATATGGCCTTTTAAATATGGGTATAATTTTCATTACATCTACAGTCTCACCTTAGTGCCATAGGTAGGATAATTGAATTTATATCTATTATTTTTTAGGTGGTCATATTTCGAAAACTACTAAAGATAGATATGTCAAATGTGGTATATTTGTAAAGTTTTTAAAATACCTTTTTAATGGTGACATAATATACAGGGTGTTTCATTTTAAAACACTTTTAATCGTTTATTTTTTTGAGTTTATGATGTTGATTTGTTTTTTTTTATGCTCAAAAGATAATAGATGAAAAAATATAAAACTTATACCGGACGTTTTTTTATATCCTTGCTTATAGTCAAAAGTAGCTGGCAAAATAAAAATGAAAACCCTGTATACCTATTGAAACTTAAAACGCGTTTTTCTCAAAACTATATTTTCAAATGGGCGGGCATGATAACTTAAAAAGTTATTGACTTATCTTCCTCAAATTTTGCGCACATTTTTTAACAACAGTACTTTCTATGTAAACCTACAAAATTCTAAATAAGGACATTTTTCAAATAAAATTATGTACGAAAATGCTTCGTTTCCAAAATACAGGGTGGTAAAGTTTTATGAAAAAAATGCCTTTTTACAGATATGCCTACAAAATTTGGTAAACATCTTTTAACCTTTCACGTTACATTTTTGCTGTAAAAGTTTTTAAAAAATTTACCAATGGCGTTCAAACAAGATTTGTATTAAAATTTTTCAAGAAAAAAATAGTACGCCACTGATCTTTCTTCGAATCAATATTATTTTGAGAATAATCATTTACTTTGGAGTTAATTTGGTCTCCTGATATTTTTCTGTACGACAAATTAAATAAAATCTGATATGGTCCTTTGTATGCAAAACTCGTTTTTGACTTTTATTAAAAATTAAAACTACTAACCATTATTTTTTTTAATTAAGTTTACATTGTAGTAATGTAAGTTTTTGACTTTTTTTATTATAAATTAGACAAAAACGAATTTTACATACAAAACACCATACCAGATTTTAGCGATTTTGCCATGCCTCAATATGGTTTTTATTTTTTAAACAAAACCGTTCGTCGTACGGAAAAATATCAGGAGACCAAATTAACTCCAGAGTAAATGATTATTCTAAAATAATATTAATTCGAAGAGAAAGCAGTGGCGTACTATTTTTTCTTGAAAAAAAATCAATACAAATTGAAAAAAAATCAATACATTGTTCGAACGCCACTGGTAAATTAAAAAAACTTTTACAGCAAAAATGTAATGTAATGGTTAAAAGATGTGTACCAAATTTTGTAGACATACCTGGAGTGGTAGAAAAGTTATAGGAAAAAGACATTTTTTCTTAAAACTTTAAAAACTCTGTATCTTTGAAATAAAACATTTTTATAATAATTTTATTTGAAAAATGTTCTTATTTTCTTGAATTCTATACTGTGTTAAAAGGAAAATACCAACCTTAAAAATTACCATGTATAACTTTTTCATTAAAAAAAATAATAAAAACCAATGAAAATTAGAGCATTTCCAGGTATCTTCCCTTGGCTTCAACTACTGCCCAATTCTAAGGGATTTGGCAGTACCGATTAAGACAATTTAAATATAAAAAATATCATACAATATGTTGGTGAAATCAATCATACCTTTGTTTTCTAAACCATGAGCTCTGCAAAGCTAACTCTAATACCTCTCCTGGCACTTCTTGGTGAGCAGCTTCCAGATTTTTACTATATGCCCAGCAAATTCTTTGTCCTTAGGTGTCAGCAATGTGTAAGCAGTACCCTGAGTACCTAGAGAACAGAATTTATAAATTTCAGTTTTTATAAATTTATGGTAGTGATAAAAACAATTATTGCATATAGTGATTTAATTTAAAAGTTCTTATTTTTAACATAAAATTCTGAGTTGTTGTTAAAGACAGGGTTAAAAATGTTAGAATCGAGATTAATTATTAAAATTTTACCTGCACGACCAGTTCTACCAATTCTGTGTGTGTGAGTGTCAATATCACGCGCAATATCATAATTGATAACTGTCCTAACGTGTGGTATATCCAAACCTCTTGCAGCAACATCAGTAGCGACCTAACAAGAAATACATTAATTACAAATAAAAACCTATTAAAATCTATGATCATATAGGTATAATTTGTATTTTTTTGTTGAGTTGTTTAATAAACTTACCAGCAGAGGAACTTCTTGCTTTTTAAACGCTGTTATAACTTTATTTCTCTCAGCCTGTTCCATATCTCCGTGAAGCAACAAACAGTCATATTCCTTTATAAGTAAATCTTTTGCAACCTAAAAATAATATAATATAAATAGAAATTTAATACCCTAAAGTGTATCTGGTAAAAATAATAATATAAAAACTTTTTGATAAGAACATTCAGTAAGGAGAACTAGAGAATCATTTTATAAATACAAATATAAAGAGGTAAAGTTTGTAATGTTATTTGTTTGTTTGTAAGGGCTAATCTTCGGTAATACTGAACCGATCAATCATAAAAATTCTTTCACAATCAGAAAGCTTCACTATTTACGAGTGCTATGGGCTATGTTTTATTATGACTTAACAAAAAGTTTAGAGAATAATATAAATAACGCCCAACGAAGTTGTTCAGCTAGTCGATAATGTTTCGTAATATTGGAATATATGCGATGAATTATATTTATGTATATAGCTGAGAATGTATAGTTTTTATTTATATTTCTTTAAATAAAAAATTATTTTTTAGCACTATATTTAAAAAATAATAGGAATCCTTTGGTTTTGACGATTACCTTTTCAGCATCTAGCTTTTTCGTAACGAAAATTAAAACAGAACCAGCAGACAAAAGTTCAACAAGTTTTCTGAACAACCAGTCGCGTTTTACATCTTGGTTTGTCAACACTAAAACATACTGAGTAACATCCTCATTGGCTTGCCCCGTTACACCTAAAAGAAAAATAAATATGATAACCCATGCACTGAAGCCGCGCAGCTTAACGTGGGTTCCGAACGCAGGTCCTATGTGCGACAACTTAAAACCACGTCCCCACCCAGGGGGACTATCAAACCTACCAACTGAGTGGGGTCCGCATGTCTACGGTTGCGCAGGACATGGCAAAGTGTGCTCCGGCGCTTTTGTCCTTGCTGGCTATTAGCGTCGATAGATTTTGCACTTTGTCCGTCTGTTGTTGAGCTAACCACTAAATTTCTGACCTTCTTTACTACTAAAAATGTATTTTATTACAATAATATTTACCTTGAGATATTCGAATTGGATTTGTTAAAGCATCTTTGGCCAACCTTAAAAAATAAAAGTAATGTTAAAAGATACATAATACTTCTTAGTTTATTAACTTTATTATTTTAGACAAATGTCACAAGAAATGCAGCATATTTATTTGTATCATTAATTTAAATTACCTCTATCTACAAGAACTTATAACCATTTTAAAAGGTTTACTTCTAATATATGTTTTAAGTAATCATTGGTTTTAAAAACACATCCTCTAAAAATTTTTTTTTCATTTATACAGTGAAAATTTCAAGTCCTGTTCCCCAATTTATCCCTTAAATCAGACAGGATTGCCCTAAGTTGATAATGCTAAGTAGACATTGGGCAAGGTGAATAAAGTTAAGCACAAGCTTATACCATAGTATTTGCTTTATTCGTTTCAGGCAAATTTGTATGTTTTATCTTTTATTATTTTAAGTAAAAGCATTTGCTTAGCTTTATTCACTCGACCCACTATTAGCTTTTTTTTAATGAAAAAGGAGTTCACGTAGCACCATGTGTTTAAGGTCCTTAATTCTCTACTCAACAGTTTTATTTTTAAATTTCAACAAAATCGTTCCAGACTTACAAGCCTATGCCATTAAAACCATACTGTTTGTTTAGTATTTAAGCCAAATTTTAAACGGTTTCAAGTCTGAAATGGCCGGGCCAATTCAAAAAATAAGCTACATACTTACCTTTCAATTTTCTTTCGAAAAGTCGCTGAGAATAGTAACGTTTGCCGATCGGGTCTAACATGGTTACAAACAGATCTAACTTGCGGTTCAAAGCCTAATTCAAACATCCTATCTGCCTCATCAAGTACCAAAAATGTTACCCTTTGTAAATTGGTAGCGCCTCCCTTCACATGATCAATGATTCGACCAGGCGTTGCCACTACTATTTCTGCACCTTCTTTTAATGCCTAAAAAGTTTGTTTCTCTCTCTTATTTATTATTGTAAACCTTATTTTAAGTACTGTTTTTTTTTATCTTTTTGCGTTCACCTATAAATAAAGGTGCAGGTTAGTGCTGCTTATATTAAATGCTTAAAAAAAATTAAAAATAAAAATACCATGAATTCTTAAATATTTGAGGAGACACCTTGTGTAGTATTCAACATGGACTTACCAAACTTTGTTCCCATTTGGATCCACCACCATAAGCGCAAATAACTCTTAAATCATAAACTTTAGCAAATTTTTTAGCTTCAGTGTAAATCTGAAGAGCAAGTTCTCTGGTAGGAGCTAAAATAAGGGCTATAGGTCCTTCTCCTTCTTCTACAGGCCGCTGTACTGATACATGTTTAAGCAGGGGCCACAAAAACGCTGCTGTTTTACCACTACCTAAAAAAATATAAATATAATAAACTTTTGACAGTCAAAAATGTGTTGAATACATTAACATAGTACACAGTACCTAATTATGTACAAAAAAAAAGAAACGGCTTATCGGACTTGTCATACAAATACACATTAAGTCTAAGTAAAAAAAAAACACACAACCAAAGACTAAAAGACTAATTTGTCACACATTAAAATGATAACAGATTTTTTTTCAAAAAAATAAAGTGTTTCATATTCATACAACTTTGAAAATTTAATATTAATTACCTTTTAAGTTTTTTTAGGGTAAGTTCTTTTACTCTTACCAATAGGTGACTACATAGCTTACCTGTCTGAGCAATACCCAATACATCCCTTCCCATCATAGCGCAAGGCACTGCCTGTGCTTGAATAGGAGTAGGTGAAGAATACTCTGCCTTGATTATGGTCTTCAATAGTTTATCATCAAAACCAAAATGGGCAAAAGATGCAACTGGTTTAGGTGCATCAGTACCGGAAACTGTAAGATCATAGGTTTTGCGCAACTCTGAAACCTGTTAATAAAGATAGTCATGAACTTTCTTTAAAATATACAGGGTGTCTCTTAATTATTCTTACCTTATCGGATGAAAGCATTTGAATCTCTGGATGTTCAATATAAAAATTCTTTTGAAAAGGTTTATATTCAATTTGTGAGTGATCGATTGGTGGCAATGGATCTATAATTTTCCGTTTTTCTGGTGGTATTGGATTTCCATCTTCATCATATTCTAATTAATAAAAAAATAGATATTTACTGATTATAGTGTTGCTATTCACAACATGTGTATACCGGATCAGCTAAATAACTTAACAAATAGGCAATGTGAGGAAAGAAACAGTCCAACGTGAATACCTGCACGAAAACATTTCTGATTGGATGAGTCACATACATCCTTTGTTGTTACTTTACTGATCGATATCCCAATCCCTATTTGCTTACCCAGTATACGTCGGGCCACTTCAAAACTTTCAATGCTGAATTTTTGTCAATGCATAGAAAGGAGATGGTCTAAAGCAACAACAAAGCAAGAGCCCAATTAGTCATCCTATCTGGAATGCTTACAGGCAGGCATTTTTTGTCTGATTTCTACTGATAGTGTTCAACACACTGAAAAACTATTTAAACCCATCGAGCTGGCACAAAAGTGTATACAAGTACTGTACTCTGTAAAGCCACTGAACTTTGTAATTTGCTCTTATAAATAATAATGTTTATTTAAATATTACATAGACATTGCTTAAAAATATAATTTCATGTTATTGATGATTTTTCTCCACATAACTATTTGCCTTCAAACCTAAAATTAGTGATTTTCTAAAATTCATCTTTTATGGACATATGGGATACCTGTTTTCAAGCAATAGAATGCAAGGTATAAATATATTTTTAAAATTACTTTTTGGCACAAAATCCAGCTAAGAGTAAAAGGTATAAATCCTAAAATAACAATACATCAAAGTATTCATTAACATTTAACATAAAAATTTTCAAATAGGAATTTCAAAAGTATATGTTTAGATAACAAGGAATGTAACATTTAAATAATTTCTACAATTTATTGTAAAACTCAAAAGAATCTTATGACCTTCCAAAGGTCTAAGATAAATATTTGGTATGTACTACCTATTTCTATGCCATCATCATCAGTTGGTAGCACTCCAGCATTTGGATTTTCTTCCATGTAGCGGTAGTAAGATTCTTCATTGTCTTCTTCTTCTAAATCATTTCTGACGGCTTGCTGTGGCTGAGCAACCACTGGTGCTTTTTGAGTTTCTTTTTGAACCTATCAGTGATAAAATTGTTTATTTTTGTCTAGGAATTTAATATTTAAGTTAATTTATGCACTTGATTTACAATATAGGTTCTAGAGAAAACAATTTAGTTAACAAAATCAAATAACTTGAATTTGGAATCAGGGAATGTGGATCTACAGGTCTACATATGTTTAAAATACAACAAAGATTTCACTGACTTAACCTGTATATTAAGCTCTTTACCTGTGCTTCAATGCCAGCCATAAAAGCATCAAGAGGATCATCTTCTTCTTCTTCCATCTGTTTCTTTTATCCATTTCCAATCTAGAAAAACAACAATTGTATTAATTTTTGGTTTTATCAATTAATCTACTAAGATTTACAACATATACAGGAAACTATTCTAGTACAAGTCTTATATTATTAGATTGAAATAAATAAAAAAAAACGACTAAATGCATAAAAGTATTAAGAATCACTGACATATTTATTTAATGAAAATACAGTAAACAACATTGTAAAAAATTAACAAACTATGTATTATAAGAGCTATATCTATGGACATGTAGACTGTAAAACTAAAAGACCACAAGAAATAATAATGTACACTTTAAATTACGAAAGAAGACGATTATTTCATATTATGAATTATACTGAACTAATCAACGGACCTATGTCGCTAACAACGGTACAATGTGTTATTTTCTTGAATGATTTCAGGTTTAAACCTAAGATATTACAAAAACTTGATCTAATTCGTCGAGATATGTATGTACATGTGGATCTTTTGATCTTCTGACAAGATGTTTGAAAACTTATTTGGTCACAATCTCTGTGCCATTTTTATAATTGCTTCTCATAATTATGATCATAATCAGACACTTATTTTAAATAACTTGCTTTAGAATCCGGAAAACCAAAATATTTTTAGAAAACAGCCACAAACATTAAATATTTATACAGTAAAACATGTCAAAAACAGCTACAAAAAATCTAAGAATAATTGACCATTACAGAAGGGTGGCCAGTATAGCCAGTTAACAGTTATTATTCGTAACATAAAATGACGATGTTTTAGTATCAATATAGCATAAAAAAGAAACTGTCTCAAGTAGAAATAAAATTTAAAATCATTTTGACCATAACTTTTTAATTTCATTAGGTAAAATTGCTTTTAAAGATATTGATAATTGTTTTCAATGTTACATTGATGGTCAATATTGATTTTGTAAAGATGCCTCAGCACTATTTCCACTTTCCCACTGTCAAGTGTAATCAATGATGTATCAAGAATAAACATGAAAGTATTGTCTATCTCTTTGAAATAAGTAAATTAGCCTTATTGTTTGTTTCGACAAGAAAATTGGGAATGTCTCTATCTAGCAAATTTTATATAATTTACAAATTGGTGTCATTTTAATTTACTAAACATTAAAATGGTGACATAATTGTCATCTTTTGTGATTTAAATATATGTAATTAACCCATTACTTCAACATTCAAATCATAAATTACCTTGTGGGACTTCCAGGGGCAGGAATATAGGCCAAGTCTGGAACCTGTTCCTCTTCATCTATATCAAAGTATCTGAAACAAAGAAGATCAAACAACTCTGCACTAAAAATGACTGAGTTCATATTTAAGGTAAAATGTAATACAATATTTCTAAAAAACTCCATCTATACCTTTATCAAAGAGGTAATATCTCAGAGTAATTTTTATTAGGAGTTATTGCAAAAATAATTAACAATTATTAAAAACCACTAATAAAAAATGTCCTTACTTTAAATTTTAATGAACTGGTGTGTACAGAATGAATTTGGAACCTTATTTAATATTTAATATCCAAAACTATATGATGATTAATGTGAATTATAGACATAAAGTTGTTTAGAAATTTGTGCTACACGAGGTGCTACCTCTTTTAACTTATACCTTTTGAACTCAGTCTAGTAGTTAATACCATTTAAACTCACTCATCCTCTGTAACTGCCCTTTTTCTGCTTCCAGTTCCCCAAGATGCTGTAAGTGCATTCTGACTAATTGCCG
Source organism: Listronotus bonariensis (assembly GCA_014170235.1). Taxonomy (NCBI): domain Eukaryota; kingdom Metazoa; phylum Arthropoda; class Insecta; order Coleoptera; family Curculionidae; genus Listronotus; species Listronotus bonariensis. The sequence goes on along the minus strand of JACEGR010001943.1, from coordinate 19,016 downwards.
TCATTGTGGAATACCCCTGCTTGCTTACACCACTTGAAGGAGGAGGTATAGTGCTGTGTCGTGTACCACTGCTAAAATTACTTGGTGGAGGAACTGCATTTAATTTTTTAGGGAGAGAGCTGCTCCCCAAATTACTTGGGGGAGGCACTGCGTTCATTTTCTTGCTGTTAAAACTTGAATAATTAAAACCACTCATTTTGGAAAACTAGAAATAAGCCGCAATTGGTGCAGTTAGGTTAGATTTTTAATCACACTACACTCATATTTTTAGTCGGTCGGAGATTAAAATAATGAGAAAAAGAACAATATAGTGACAAAGTTTGGCTGATTTTTAAAAAACATAAAAAGCACCACTATAATTATAGGATAATACAAAGATTATTTATTTTATTTATTTATTTTGACATCACTTTGACACACTACGATTACACATTTGACTGATATGACAGCACAAATAAATATTTTGACAGAATTTGCATTTCTAAATTACGAAGGTGGGTCAAAGAGACCATCTTAACAAATAAATAATGTATTTTAGGTTTAAGCATAGCACATTTATAAAAGGTTTATTGATCTTGGACGTAATTATATAAAGTGGTTTTTGTTATTATTAATTGTACACAAAGATCTCTATCGTCGCAATCACAAATGTAGATTATACAATTAAAAAACAAAAGTCAAATTTATTGATCCACCCCCGTACATTTTTCACTAAAGGTAGTACAGCTAATAAACCAAAGGTGGCGCTAATTTATTCTCTTCTTTTCTTTTCCAATATTTAAAAATAATTTATATTTTAGCATCAAAAGCTTTTTTCTGTTTTATAAAAAGGTTACTCACTGAAATTTTCTTCGGTGCGTCTGACGTTAGTGATGACAGATTAAGTAATTGTCATTGTCAAAATAGTGAAAAGTACAAATATATTTTTTAATAATATAGAAAACAAGTAAAGCGGTATTATTGAATTTTAATTATTTATATTGAAGTTTTATAGGTGTTTTGTGTTTCTGTATTTTCAGGTGTATTAAGTAGTATAAATGTGTACAATTCGTATCAGAACCAAAGTCCGAAATAAACATGAGCAAAAAAATCTGGTGGTTGTTATATTTTTGCACATATTTTAGTATTGTTTGTAATGATGAAACAGTTAATAAGGTAGTAAATAGTCATTTTGTACGTGATTTAATAAATAATATTTGTTATTTTTGTTAGAAAATTAATAATATAAACACTGAACTTGCTGAAGAATCCGATGACAGACTTTTGCTATTTGCTACCTTGGATGGAACCTTAGCAGCTCTAGATAAACTTACAGGCAAAATAAAATGGAAAGTAAAAGACAGTATGTACTATTTTATTATTTAATAATAGGAGCAACAAGGGATGTGTTAATCATGGAATTAATACATCCAAGTTTTAAATGACAGTTTTAATTGATAGGTATTAGTAGATAGGTTCACAGTAATCAAACTACTAATCCACCTTGAAACCAACAAATCTATTATCCTCGAATGTTTTTAATCAGATAACCCTGGGTGTTTATGCACTAGTAGTACTTAGAAAAGGACAGCATTAAATTCAGGGGTGGCCAGGGGGAGCCAGGGGGACATCCCTCCCATCCGAAGTAAAAAATATCTGTTCCCAGAGAAGTTTAATGTACAAGTTTTCTTTAGTATAATACCTTAGATTATTTACTAATACATCAATGGATAATACTTTTTGTTTTTTTATACTTTGGGATCCCCTCTGAAAATATGTCTGGATTTAACAATGGAAAAGGGCATTACTGGTATAGGTATATCCCTCAAAAATTAATTAGTTAAAATATAAAATAAATGGGTTAATTTAAATCTAATAATGTTTTGAGGAAAAATATGGGTTAATGGTGGATTTTTTTATAATTAATGTTAAATTTAAGTAGTAAAACTATATTAAAGTTTAATTTTAAAAAGACCCAATTATTTTGATTGTCAAAAAAAAAACATCTGCTCTCATACAGCCCTGAATATTCTTTTTTTTTTTTAAGGCAGGTACAAAAAACTGTCATGTGCTGCCCCTCTTTTCAAATTTCTTGGCGCCCACTATATATAATACACTAAATTATACCAAATGAAAAGTGAAGAGCAAAAAAGACCCCCGCCTTTATTGGATTTTTTTGCCATAATTTTTACATTTATTTAGAGTCTAAAACTATAGTATCATACATTTTTTAATGTTGAAGGTTTTTGCAGAACCCAAGCTTGGTTCTGTGTATAAAGAATGAATATAATTGTCACTCTGAATCACATAACATGTATTTATTGATTGATATGTTATTAACATTTTATGGTGATTATAGACTGTGTAAAAATATTTTGATTATTCCTATAATAATGCATTTTTATTGATATATTGACTTATTATTGGCAAAAAGATGTTTAATATTTAATATATTTTTTCTTTTCAAAGTCTGAGAGTGTTATTATTTAGTAAAAACCTGCTATTTATAGGTTAAGCAGTTAAATCAATTGCCATTTTGACTAAGAAATTAAGATATAAAAGTAATAGTGTATAAGTTATTTACTTACTTTTACTCTAAAACCATTTTTGTTTTAATGCCTAGTTAGTATATTGGATTGGTAAAAAGAACTACATCTCTAAAATAAAACTGCTGGTAGATATCAGGCATGAAAAATTTAATAGTAACATCGGCACTGCTGCCAGATATCCTTGTTTTGTGCTACACATATCTTTTTCATTCTTCTTTAATGAAATGTCACATTTATTTTCATTGCATTAGTTTGTGCAGGCTAAATTTAAATAGTCCACAAATTCCATTTTTACTAGCTGCTATGACAACACTACATTTTAGGTAAAAATTTGGATTTAATTTAAAACCACCTAAGCTGTGTTTACAAATTTAAGCATCTAATTCTGGGCAAGTAGAATTGAACAGTAATACTGTCATTGTTGCCAGCTTTTTCAGTTTTGCGCTACATGTAATATTTTTGGTATTTTAAATGGAATGCCCTATTAATTTTAATTGCAATGATAGGAGCATGCAAACTTTAGTAAGATTCCAAATTTTAAAAATTTAATCTTTACCAGTTACCGAGATATGACAACATCGCAATTCTATTAAAATTTGGCAACAATGCTGATATTACTGATCAATTAGGCATGCCAAAAAACCCTAAATACCAAATATTGTAAACATAGCTTTAGCAGTTTTTAAGATATTAAGGCCCTAAATTACTTTTTGCTGAAAGTGTAGTGTATCATATCTCAATAACTAATAGAGGCAGAATTTTGAAAATTTAGAAACTTACCAAGTTTAATCCGTTTAATTTAATGCAATAAGAATAAATGGGGCATTCCATTAAAAAAACGGAAATAAAATATGTGTAGCACAAAGCTGGGAAATCTGGCAACAATGTCGATATCTCTAATTGATTCCACATGTCCAAAAAATATAAAAATATTTTTTATTCTGTATTCTGTTTTTATAATCTGTAAGTACCCTTCACTCAAAGATGAATACCAAGAAAAGTGTCACAGGGTTATAACCCTCCACCCTTTTCTCTGGGAGGGTTATATTTGGTCTTGCCCATTACATTTAGTCCTAAATTGTTATTGTATCTATTGTATATACTAATAAAACATAAAAAATTGAGAGTTTTGAGGCATTCATATAATTTTAAGTTTCATATTTGTATAGCAATTTTCCAAATAACAGGAATACGGTTTTTCAAATTTTCTCCAAGAAACAAACTGCTTTACGTTTTAATCTCGACTTATAACATTAAGAAAGCTAATAATTAAAAATTTACATACATGAAAATACATTTCAGAACCTATAGTACAAGTTCCATTTCCTTTGGATACTTCCGAGGCTCTTATACCGATATTTTTGCCCGATCCAAGAGATGGATCGCTTTATTTAATGGGAAATAGTAGGGAACCTCTTAAAAAACTACCCTTTAAGATACCTCAGTTGGTACATTCTTCACCTTGTAGAAGTTCAGATGGCATTCTATATACTGGTAAGTATATTTATTCGTTTGTAATTCAAGTATAGATTTTATGGTAAGTAAAACTAACCAGTAGGTAATAGAAAATCGAGTATAACTCCAAGGTTGTCAATAGAGAGGAGATAAGGGATGCCTAATTAAAAATTTTTTATAATATTTACCGCAAATCTTATGTTTTATGACTTTTTCTTAAGAATAATAAATAGCTACATGCTTTATTATTTTCTTAGCGTAAACCGCATTTGGAATTTACATTTTGAAATTGCCTATCTGATCTATTTGGAAATATCTTTTTAGAATGAACCAATGATCTGAGTGAACTGGCATTATCGACCCAAAAATTATATTTCATCAATTTTCTTGGTAGTCTTATGTAAAATAAAGAAAATGTTCAGTATTTTTATAAATTTCAGTTTTAGAATTATTAGACATTTAAAAATATAATTGATTAAATTTTCTTAATAATTCTCGTAGCAGGCAATAAACTCTAATGAGAAATGTTTTTTTTTTTATTGCAGATATAATTTTTTGTCGCATTTTCTAAAACCTTTAGCGTCAAAACTGATCATATAATTAAAACTAGAAACTTATTTAAATAATTAATCTAGGATATTAGAACAATAGGTCATATTTATATAGGTTCAGTTTTCTTTTATTCCTTTATGGGTCATTATTATATTGATTCTACTTAATTATTAAACTAAACTAACGACTCGAGGTAGTTTAATGAGATACCTGCAGAATAATTTATCAGTTTAGGACAATAAAGTATTTCTATTGCTATACGAGGTGCAAAATAGTTATTTTCCCAAGAATTGCGCAAAGCTTTCCCGCACGCTAATCAATCAGACGAACGACGCGAAGAGGAATTCGGATGTCTTCACGTGGCGCAGTGAACAGAGCTTTGATCTTCAAAGCCAGAAGTCGCCGGTTTGATTCCCAGTAGGGGTGACATATTTAGGTAGTAGTTATTTAAAAATACTCGTCACCGTTGTCTAAAAGGTGCTGTGAAATGCAAAATTGCATGTTTCAGTGCTTGGACAACGTTGACGAAACGGGAAACGATGGGTTAAACATCTAATAACCAGACACCCACGGCACTCTGGTATTTAGGCATAGGCCTTCGTGGGATGTCAAAATATATAAAAAAAAAATAAAAATAAGAATTATGTTCGAAAATGACACTTTGCGCAAGTGTTATAAGTGTCTTAGAAAAGTAGGAACATTTATTTTTATTCTAGTATTTCTCAAAGTCAAATAGTACTTTTCAGTTTTGACGTTTTTGTTATTGCTCAATACATATGAAGTCCTTATTATGCAGGGTGCGTTTTTTAAAACTAAGAATGGCTGTATTTTCTAAATCAAGAGAAATATCAAAAACCTGTACCTCAAAAGCAGTTTGACTGAAGTCCACTTTTTAAAATTTTACAGAAAAGCAAAAATCTTCAAACCTCAAAATTTTAATATATATACCCGGTTTCGGTAACGCAAGGTTTAACTGATTACTTGATTGATTATTTTTACCATTCTGTATTTTTTTTTTTTTTTTTTTTTTTGGAAATTTGACGCTAGTATTTCACTTTATCTCAACTTTTTACGACCAACGAAAAGCATTTTTCCTACAACCATATGTGAAAATAGCAAATAGCACACTGTTTTCATACATAGAAAATGCCTCATCACACTAGTGTTGAAAGTACTTTACAACACTAGTGTTGCAAAAATATAATATAAAACTTTCATCACGGTCATTTTGTTATTTAAAATAAATTTGACTGTTAATTAGAATTACATTAAAAAAAAAACAGGTATTTTTTTTAGTGAAAACGTTTTTAAATTCTAAAATAATGAAAGTTATACAAAGCTACTAGGTAGGTGATTTTCTATATAAGAATATTGTCAAACAGTATAATATACCGCAGTGAGGAAAAGTATATATCACCCTAGTGTTGCAAAGTTATCAATTGATATTGATATAATTACACACACACTGCTCCAGCCACTTACTGAGGTCAGGGATCTGGGTGTGCTATTGGACATTCAACTAACTTTTCGTAATCATATTAAAAACATAGTTCAGGGTGGTTTAAGAAATTTGGGATTTATTACGAGAAACAGCAAACATTTTGCGCCTACGACATTTAAATTGTTGTACTGTTCAGTGGTTCGCTAAGGTTTAGAATATGTATCTGTGGTTTGGGCTTCCCATTACCAATGTAGAACTGATGAAATTGAATCTGTGCAGCGTAGATTTCTACGTATTTAAGCTTTTAAAGCTGAAATAAATATTTATCAAAAAAATTATATTGATTATAGCCTAGTATCAAATGCTTTTAAAATTACTACTTTGAAAACCGCAGGACTCTTGCTGATGCGTTATTTTTTTTTAACTTGTAAATTGTAATATTTCTTGCCTATCTCTTTTACAAAAATATCCTTAAATCACTGCACAGAACTCGTGGCAGCGTGTTGTTCAATGTTGCGTTTCATCATACGAATTATGGCAATTTCTCCCAACATGCGGGAATATGTCGATTTGTTAACGTTCATAATTTGGATTCTTTTGGCGAACGACTTGTTAGTTTTAGACGGCAAGTTTTAAATTTATTAAGTTAAGGTGCAACCAGTTTTTGATATATGTATATCTCTCTTTAAATTTGTTTACTTTTTGTATTTTTCCTTGTTAAAATCTTTGAACACTTTAGTTTATTGTTGTAAGTATTTTTTGTAAAAATGGCTTTGTCCGATGAAATAAATAAATAAATAAATAATTATTTACATGGTAATTACTATATTTTTCCCCTGACCTCTTAAATTTTCTTAATAATTATAGGCCGAAAGAAAGATATTTGGTATAAACTCGATCCTAAAACTGGAAACAAAGAGCAAATATTGGGATGGGGTGATAACAGCCCCACATGCCCTGTGGAAGTGAATAATTTTGTTTATATTGGCCGCACAAAGTACAATATATTAATGGTGGATACAAACACGCATAATAAGAAGTGGAATGTCACATTCTATGATTATACAGCGGCGGATATGAGAGTTGATGAACTAAACAGTTATGGTGAGTATTTAAATATGTAGTTTGTTACATATACTACCAGTACACTAGACTGGGCCAAATCTGAATATATATAGATATATATATATATATATATATATATATATATATATATATATATATATATATATATATATATATATATATTTTAAAAGCTACTGTGAAAATTATTTATGACGATAAAAACAAATATGGTGAAAGTGGAGCCCTTAATATTATAATATTATGAGGTCTATCATCGCGCAATCTTTTTATTTATGGAAAACTCGCAAATCGTTGATCTTAAAAAATTTGCCAACACATATTTCTAAAGAAAATTAAATTCCTACAAAAAGCTTTCTTCGTAAATTGTCGTGAAATAGGCCGTAATCGGACTTTGAATATTGAACTATTTTTTCAGTTTTGTTTTTCTATTGAGGATTTTTGAAGAAAATTTTATTATTTTTTGATAAATTCGTTCATTCAAAAGTTATCTGACGAAAAAATCGACAAATTATTTTTGGATAAAATACAACGTCGAATAACTTTTGAAGGAGTGAGTTTATTGAAAAATGTTAAGTTACCTTTTTTTGTAGCGCATCAAATTTGCTTTAAAAATATGTATGGGACTTATTTAAATCTTGACATTTGTAGTAAGACTATTAACAATGAACATTAAGCTACTTGGCAACGTTGCAATTGCAATTTAGCGCCCTCATCGGAACCAATTTGAACCATTTTAGTGCGATCTAGTACATTTTGCTTCCACTTCAAGTGGGAAAATTCTAACTTTGGACCGTAGAAAGGAAATCCTCTCTGGGACGGCGATCTTGGTCAGTCCCTGTCATCGCTATGTATTTGTTGTCTTTAGATGGTTTGGTAAAAGTACCATTCACAAGCCTTTCTAACCACACAATACATTATCTGGCAAGAGAGATAAGTGTATATAAAGGGTTAGTTGATAACCCCAGTCATATGAAGCTTTAGTAAGTATTTATTTTGGAAAGAAAGTGCTTGTATATACAGGGCGTTCACAAAGTTAGGGCATTATTTTTTTCGATTTGATTTTTTGAGTTATTTTAAGACAAACATTTTATACAGGGTGTTTATTAAAAAGTAACCACTCAGATATCTGCAGAAAGAGACAGATTTGAGAAAATCGCTGAAACACGTCAAGATATTTGTTGAGAGAGAACGTTTTTTTACAAAAATTGGACGGCGCACAAAAGGCCGTATTTCCGAAACTAATATCTAAAGTTCGATGTACTTAATGTGGTATTTTTTAAAGCTCTTTTAAAAATTTTTTAATGGTGATACTAGTGATAATATACAGGGTAGGATAAAAGTGTATATTTTTCTAATGAAGCACCCTGTATATTATATTACCAATAAAAGATCTTTAAGGGGTTATATACAGTTAGAAGGCCAAAAAAGCGAATTTCACAAAAATTTTTGCGAATTTTTTTAAATTTATTGATCTAAAAATTTGCACACATTATGGTATCTTTTAACTGTAGAGTTAGGACTAGCATTAGTTAAAAAAATAATTGGGTAAGGAGCTAGAGCTGATCGCCGGTAGCTCCTCTCAAAAAGACGTTTTGCGGTGACCAACACTATCTCTGAACTGGATCCGAAATTAAAAAATCAAAAGATTTCGTTAAAGTAATGTTAAATCTAGGTAACTCAATCGAAGGAATACGCAAAATAAGATTTTTGGACAAAATGCCGGTTTTCAAACAAAAAAAAAAACTGTTTTTACCAAAATTTCGGCCCTTAATTTGTTAATAAAAACTAAAAAAATATATTTAAGAAGCTTGTGTTAAAATTTGACTTTTTTGACTAATCGGTTTAGCCGTTTTCGGGTAATGTTGGTCACCGACTTTGAAAACACCATTTTGAAAAAGTTTGAAAAGCACATAACAGCACTCTGAAACGCTTTTTCAAATTTGCGTGTAACTTCGAAAATATTCACCGGAACAATATGAAATTTTCTGTGTGTATTCCTTAATGTATTTACTTTAAGTAACTAAAATATAAAAAAATAATTTTTTAAACATTCTAGCCGTATATAACCCCTTAAAAGAGCCTTAATAATATATCAAATTAAGTACATCCTACTTTATTAGTTTCAGGAAAGCCATCCCAGTCAGGTATTTGGGAAATTTTAAAAGTACCGACATTATGTAGTAGGTAAAGATATTGATTTATATTCTAGGGTTATCAAAGTACTCGTCAGAAGCTTTAAAATGATGTGATCCCTCGTTCCCCTTCCCATTTAAGAATTTTCTGGTGGGGGCCTTGGAGGCTAAGGAGTTGAAGTGGCGCCGTCCAATTTTTGTAAAACACGTTTCTCCTCGATAAACATTTTGACGTGTTTCGGCGATTTTCTTAAATCTGTCTTTTTTGCAGATAACTGAGTGGTAACTTTTAACTGAAAACCCTGTATAAAATAGATCCACCAATTCCTTCGTTCCCAAGGCAAAGGGTGTAAAACTTTTAAAATGTAAAAATGGTTTTTGTTAAAAAACATTTATTGTGTGTTAACAAAAGGTTATTATCAAGATCCAAACAGAACTTAAGCATGTTTATTTTCGAGTTAGCTTAGAAATTTTTATCTAAAATAAGATATTTTTTGGTCAATAATTCTTGTTATAAATTATTGAATTATTACTTGTAAGTAATCTATTATTAAACTGAAGATTATAGATTTTTCATTATTCCAGGCGTTGATTCCTCTCTTTATATTGCCCAGAAATAATTAATAGTGTATTTAAAAAATTATCTATATAAGTATAACAAAAAAACATTAAATTTCTTTATTTTAAAAGTACGCTTTTTAAAATCAATACACTTAATGAAAAATTATAAACTACATCTTTAAATTGTATTATCTAGTAATAAATATTGACTATAAAAAAAAATATGTAAGATACTTCTATGTACAGGGATTTTCATTTTAAAGTAAACAGGGCCTTATTTTTAAACTTTCCTGTACTTTTTAAAAAAACGAAATAGCCATTTTGGGTTTTTCTTCATAAATATTAAGAATCTAATCAGAAAAACATTTGAAACAAATACAAAATAGTTTTGGTTAGTTCTGGTTAGCACGAGTGACGTATTTTTAAATTGAATACCCTGTATCTTTTTACATCAATGGATAGATATTTTTACGAGGAATTCAGTGATATAGTTCTAATGCAATTGATTAAAAACTGCATGATACTATAAGGATAGTGTCACCTGAAAAAAACTTGGCTGCCACAGGTCACAAGTACTTATTTGTCAAAGACAAACATTTTTAAAGTACGTTTATTACTTTTTGGAGTAGTTTTGTAATTTTTACCATAAAAATATAATTTGAAGCCGTTCTTCTGATGGAAACCTCATTATAAAAATATTCCAAAAAGTAATAAACGTATTTATAAAATTCTTGACTTTGACAAATAAGCACCTGTGACCTGTGGCAGCCAGGTTTTTCAGGTGAAACTATCCTTATAATAATGGGTTTATTTAGGAGTACTCAGCCGCTAAACCGCTAAGTATGCTAAGTGTCAAAACCATCAAAATAAAGCCATCCCATTGGTTTAATTTGGCAATTTTGACACTTCGTTTTACCTGGCGGTTAAGCGGCTAAGTACTCCTGAATGCACCCAATATCATGCATTTTTAAACAATTGCCTTAGAATCCGCTATATTACCAAATTCCTCTTGAAAATCTCTATCCATTGATATAAAAATATACGGGGTATTCCATTTAAAAATACGTCACTCGTGCTGTAACTCTTTTGTTTTTGTTTCAAATGTTTACGAAAAAAAATACACGGTATGGCTATATTCATTTTTTTTAAAAGTACAGGAAAGTTCAGAAATAACTTTACTTTACTTTAAAATGAATAAGACTGTACATATATTTATTATTAAAAAGTTATAGGAAATTAAAAAATAAATGTTATTAATTATTCAAATCTTACTTATAAGGTACTGCGGTGTGCCCCTAAATATGTGCTTATGGGTGTCCTAAAAAAATGGCAAAATACCTACTTTAGGACTCTTTCCATTTTATTGATATAGCTTGGATAAACTATACATTTTCCTGGGTCACTCAGTATATCTTTAAAAGTTGTTAATATTAAGAAAACCAGTCCATTAATCCTATGTTAATAAATACTTAAGAAAAACAATTTTTAGCCCAACACTTTTCATTGGCGAACACCACCATGGTCTCTACGCCATCCCTTCATTAGTGGATCAAAATGTTGTAACTATAACAGCGACAGACGTTGGTCCCCTGCTTTTAGGGGACCACATGGACCTGATCCTCCTAAATTATACCCTGTGTTTCCTCAGGCAGGAAAAACTACAAATTACCTCAAGAAATACTGCACGATAGCAATTTTCAAAGTTTATCCAGTTTGAGTGAACATCTTCTTATTTATACGGGACACTATAACGTTCCGAATTATTCCGATGCTGATTTCATCGGCCCAAACAGACCGAATAGAGAGGTTAAGCTAATCACTGATGAAAGTAAGGCGTTGTTTGACGATTCCAAAAAGGAGTTAAATGATAAAATTGCGTTTGTGCCTGATAAGACTCAGACTATTGGAACTCAAACTGAAGAAACTAGGGATGACGAATACCAAGTTAAAACTAAGCAAAGAAAGTTTCACGATAAAAATACTGAGAAATGGTTGGTTGGGTATTATAGAGATATGAAACAATGGATAAACCAACAGGAGAACAAGGGCCTGAAATTAAGTCTTATTATTATGACTGGGATTGTCTTTGCTATGTTTTGGTATCTTTTAATGCAGGTAAGTAGTAATTCCAACGACTAATTACTTTATTGCTTAAACCTAACTCAAATCTAAGCTTTACAACTTTTTATATATCATTGATTGCTCTTTTTTTTTTAAATAAAGTCAAAGAGTACACTTTTATAAATGATGATTAAATTAAAATACAATACTACTCAAAGTCTCTTTATAAAGGGGTCGCGACATTCCGCCATATTGGTGATGGTTGTTTTGACGTCACAAGGAATACTTTTCGGCCATGTTATTATGAGATAAATGTCAACATTAGTGTGGGAGAAATACAGTTTTTAGTTTTATTATCACAACCGCTTACACAACACTTTAATTATTATTAATTTGCAACTTTTCAACTTTAAATAAAAAAAAAACATTTGGGATCACATCTTTTAACAAATGAATGGGTGTTATATGACATTTTGTTAATTTCTGATATTGTACTGCAATAAGTTGATTTTTGCCCATTTTAACTCAAAAGATCAATATTTCTTTTGTAAATAAAAATTTTAATATTTTTCTGCTTATGATTTAAAAGCCGTGAACAAATAAACAAAAAAAAACTACGTTCAAAGGAAATGCACAAATTTAAGATGCCACTGGATAGATCGGGCCTGCAAAATATGGTGACTTTACGTAGTCTTTCTTAGAGAGAAGGTGGCCTAACTTTGATATGACAGTAAACAGCTGATACATGTGACATTAATGGTGTCCTTTTTTAATAAATATGAAATTTAAAATGTAGTTAATACAGTTGTTAAAGTCTTTTAATCCACTGTTTTCTCACAAATATAAACACGATTAACACAACATGTACAAAACACTAAAGAAATAACGATATTTTTAAAAAGGATACCTTTGACGTCACATGTATCAACTGTCTTCAAATGAAAGTTGGGCCCCTTCCCTCTAAGCACTTTGAGCCTTGCCAATATTTCCTTGTTAAATGCTCTTACTCGCGTCCCCGACCTCGAACCGCCTGAAATCGAGGTTTTGTCGAAACCCTTTCTAGATAAATCAACTCTGACTGCCACTGTCTTATATTTTTAGGTTAGGGAGGTTCCAGAACATGTCACAAAATGGGTCCAAAGGAAGCCATCAGGGCTCATTTGGAAAGCATGGCCAAATTACCGCGTTTTCGGAAGAATTACCTGGAGGATTGGTTAAAATAGGAAAAATTACTTTTCATCCAGAACAGTTGTTGGGCAAGGGATGTGAGGGAACTTTTGTTTACAGGTACTTTTTATACAGTGTAAATCATAACGTATCTATAAAAATATTAGCGGTGGGTGAACATTACCGGAAATTTGGAAACATTTTTAATTTGGCATCTTAATCAGCTGCAGTGCATTATCATGTATATCGAGTATTTCCTTTATTTTCAGGGGATACGTTCTGGCTCACCTTGTATACTGTAAGAAGACAAAAAACCTTAGCTTAAAATTTTTGGGGTTAAGTTCGGGCTCACATTGTATACTTTGAAAAGACAAAGTAAAAATTTTAAAACCTTAGCTTAATATGTATATGTATTTATAATATTTTTTTATTTTTTAGTAGTTAGTTTTTCAATCAATTGATTCAGATTCAAAAGGTAAAGTTTTTCAGTAAAAAAAAGTGGCTGATTAATTTTATTAATAATTGAAATAGTACAGGTAATGAAGCTCAAAAAAAGGTGAAATCTGGCAATTCTCTGGTCCTGCATGGATTGACTTGAGATTTTAAGAGAAGGTAGAGAATAGCTCGAGGATAAAAATCTATTTTTATTACATTTTAACCACAAAAATCGACCAAAAAAGTTATTTTAGGCAAAAAATGGTTTTAATTTTTTTTTTTTGTAAAACTAATATTTTTCAAGTTATTTGGGATTGAAAATAACAATTTTTCGAAGAAAAATCGACGTTGTTAATGGATTTTCTCGAATAACTTAAAAATTATGCATTTTATTCAAAAACTGTAGAAAACAAAATTGTAGGCTTTTAAAAAACAAACAATTTTTTTATTTTTCTAGCACCTGTACAAACCGATATTCGGCGTGTTAATGGTTAGCTTTTTTCGTCAAATATAAAATTTAAAATAACACGAAAATGCTGTATATTTCGAGGAAAACACATGAAATATGTTTTAAAGTACATAATCAGACCTATGTTTTTATATAAAAAAGAAGTCTTTATCATAATAATTAAGTGAGTGATGATCAAAATAAGGTCAGTACCTAATTTTTTACTTTTAATCACGAATAACTTGAAAAATATTAGTTTTACAAAAAAAATGCAGGGAAAAATTTTTGCTTAGAATAATTATTTTGATCAATTTTTGTGGTTAAAATGTAATAGAAAAAAATGTTCATTTCAGGAGGTGTTAACCACCCCCAGGGTTTTGGCGCCCTTGGGTTCCATATGGATTTTAATCCTTGGGCTATTTCCTGCCTTCTACTAAAATTTCAAGTCAATCATCATGCAGGACCAAAAAGTTGCCAGGTGAAATGCTTTATTTTCTGTACTAAAATATAATTTTTTATATCTTCAGAGGTGAATTTGATAATAGAAGAGTTGCAGTTAAACGTCTTTTACCAGAATGTTTTACGTTTGCGGATCGCGAAGTGGCACTGCTAAGGGAAAGTGATGCGCATCCAAACGTCATACGATATTATTGTATGGAACAGGATAGGATGTTTAGATATATTGCGTTGGAGTTGTGCCAAGCAACCCTTTCAGAGTATATGCAGGGGTTGTGTGATACGACTGCAATTAAACCGTTAGAAATACTACAACAGGCAACTTCTGGATTAGCTCATTTGCATTCATTAGATATTGGTAAGGAATATATAGTTCCTTGGCCAGTAATCAATTGGACTTCATGATAAGGACACTTTTAATACCTTTTAGAGAGGTTCCTTTTGACGAATCTTTCACGAATATTCATACCGCCATATTATTATATGGAAGCGACGCTTTAACCCAGCATGTCAATGTCAAATTTTTCGGGTGTCTGACTGGGCGAACGCGTCACCTTTGTCGAACAAGTTTACCACCATATTTTACATGCAATTTTTAAACATTGTGCCAAACGCGTTCTCCCAGTCCGACACTCGAAATATTTGACATTGACAGGTTGGGTTAAAGCGCTGCTTCCATATATGGCTGTATAAATATTAGTGGTAGACTCCAAAATCGGTCTATATAGGGTCGCGACATTCGGTCATATTACTTTGACGTGCTATGACATCACATCTTCCATTTTTCGGCCATGTTCAGTGCCGGAGATATACAGTTTATTGTATTAGTAGAACAACCGTTTACACAACAGTTTTTAATTATTATTAAGTTGTAAATTATTTAACTTTAAATAAAAAACATTTAGAATTACATCTCTCAACAAATATCACTTCCAAAACAATGCAAAATGAAATGCGCAAATTCTAGGCGCCACTGGATTGATCATCAGCTTTGATTTTACCCAGTCTTGCCAACTTTCTCCGAGAAATGCCCTTCCTTGCGTCCCCGACCTCGAACCGCCAAAAAGTTGAGGATATGTCGCAACCTTATAAATATAAACTAACCTTGGTAGACTCGTCAAAAGAATACCCCCTAATAAGGTTTTAAAGTGTCCAATTTATTACTGGCCGAGGTACTAATAGTTTTTGATGGTTATGAGTAATGTTGAACCATAGGATTATAAGGTTCTAGCTTAATGATAAACACATTAAAACCCTGTAATTAAGTAAGTAAAAATCCGCTAGTATAGTAATATAGGACATGGATTTTGTGCGAACTTTAGCAATTTTATAAAGGATGGCTTACCATAGACCCTCGATCTCTACTACAATAACGGTATTATATTTATTTTTTATTTTAATAGATGTTTTATGCTTATCAATTAAAAAAATATATAATGCCGTTTTTATAGAAGTTGAGACTTTGCTGTAAGAATAACACCGCGACGTCATAACGTTAATGGCTACCAAGCTGTGTACCACCATATTTCCACATTAATTTTTTGATAGAATCATGACCTAATTTTTAACACCGGATAGTGTACAGGGGCTAGTCAAGACATATGTTTTTTACGAATGTTCGAAACATCCTGTAGAATGACCTCCCTATATTATTAACATTCTGCATTAGTAATTCGGTAGCCTGATTCTTAGCAATTATTTTGTTTTTTGAATGATAGCCGTACCTTTATTTTTGGGACCAATACAGTTAAATAGTAGAGTGATTATTTATTGGTCAAAAAGTTAATACAGTGAACTAAATACAATTTTAATAAGAATAATAATTTTAAAATCAAACAAAACATAAGTTAATAACGAGTATTCCCCCCTCTGGCCCTTATTACCCTTGGTAAACGCCTTCGCATGCTTCGCCACCCCGCACCCTTAGCGACGGGACTATTTGAATGACAACGGTACCGTGCCGCCAATTTATTACATAGACGCAATTAAAACAGATATTTCTTTTATAAGAGCATGGTAATTTGGAGTTTTCTTAGTGAGACTGTGTGAATTTGTTTTGTTTTTCTTCACAGTAAACATGTCTTCCAGAAAAATCAATGCTTAATGCACCCAAAAAAAAAATCGTTAATTAATATACTAAAATTGTTTTATTTTTTAATATTATAATAATTAACTACGCTACTTGATTTGAAGCCAGTTAAAGTAGGCGTGGGGACTGAAGATCGAATCCTGATATCGGACGATGTTATTCTTAACGCGTTCGGATCTGTACTAAGAGTCCAAGGCGATTAGTTGTGCGCCACCGTGTATGGCTAATCAGAAGGAATACGAAGTGATATTCACTTTTGACAGCAGTTACATAGCATCAATTTTAAACAATATGTAGAACATCTCAGTGCCAGATAGTAAGGAGTAGTAAAAGCGATGATTTCAGATTTTGGTCTCTGTAAAAAATTGCAGTTGGGCAGAGATTCTTTTCTAGAAGATCTGGAGTTACGGGGACGATGGTTGGATCGCTCCAGAAATGTTAAATGGAAATGAAAGAACGGTAAGCTAAGTAAGAGAAAGGCAAAGAAGTAAGAGAGGCTGTGAGGTGTGTTCCAGCCTAAGCTCTTATTTAGCACATACATTTATGCCCCCCTCCTTTTATTTTTAAACAATATATTGAATAAAAAATAAAACCTTAGGGAAAGAAAATGATAGGTAAATACTATATTTGAGAATGAGATTGACAGATGAAAATTATTATAAAAATAAATAAATGGAAAGTAGGGTCTTTGTGGCACATCATTTTAAAGGCCCTGAGTAGTATGTTATATCCCTAGAATATAAAGTAAATATCTTTATTTACTACAAAATGATGATACTTTTAATATTTATGTGAATATTTGATTTGGAGGGCCATATTTCCGTAAACTAATAAAGTTAGATATTATTAATGTGGTCTTTTCTTAAAGTTCGTTTAAAGGTTTTTTAATATGGTAATAAAATTTTCATAGAGTTTCATTAAAAAAAAATTGCCCTACCCTCTTGCATCAAAACCATGAAATACCAGGTTAAATATATCTAACTATATTACTTTCAAAAAATATGGCCATCCAAATAAGGTATTTGGGTAATTAAGGTACCACCATTTTATAGTAGGTAAAGGTTGACTTTATATTTTTAGGTTATAAGCTTTAAATATAAATAAATGTAAAGTAATGAGATTTTATAGATGTAAAAGACCACATCGAATTTGACTATAAAATTAACAATAGTGTATTAACAACAGCACCACATATTAACGATTTAGGGGTAATCTTCGACAGGGAGCTTAACTTTAATAAGCACATTGACAGCATTATTTTAAAAGCATATCGAATGTTGGGATTTGTTTGTAGAACGTGTAGGTATATCTATGATACTAGGGCAATTTCTTGTTTATATAATAGTCTGGTCCGATCGTTTTAGAGTACAATAGTATAATATGGTCACCTTCTTATATAAATAATCAACAAAGAATTGAAAATATACAAAATAAATTTGCTAAGTTTTTACTGTACAAGCATAGATTCCCATACAAGGACTTGCCTTATTTAACTAGAATCCAGCTCTTAGGACTGAAGTCATTAAAAAGACGCAGGGAAGATGCAATGGTGATATTCCTATACAAACTATTGAATAATATGCTTGATTGTTGTGATTTAATTAATTCAATTAATTTTCGAATTCCCTCTAGAACCACACGTAGTCAGCAATTGTTTTATGTAAATAGGCACCGGACTAATTATGGACAAAATGTGTTTGTTGATCGTCTGCTAAAGAATTATAATGATAATTATAGCAATATTGATTTATTTTCTTTAAGTTTAAATAGTTTTAAGAGAGCGATAGCTTTAGTATAAAAGTTAATTTTCAGTAATGTGTAGCATCGTCTTTTTTTTTTACAAATTTGTATTGTGGTTGTGTATTTTTTTGTATTGTGTACCATTTGGAGTTTTATACTCTGTAGTGTATAGTTGAATAAATCTTAACCAGTTACTAAAACAAGAAATGACCCTTTTTAAGAAATGCGAAAGGAAATAAAAAAAAGAATATACAGGTTCAGTTAAATGTATATCACATAGGCAATGGGAGGAAAAGAGACAATCTAACTAAACACCAGCATGTAAACAGGCGTGACTAATAGTGCTTGTTTTGTTATTCTATTGCCGACCGATGAACAAACGCATGGCTCATATTGTATACTTAGCGGAAGCTGTTTACAACTGTGTAAAGTCGATTTCGCTGATAAGTGTCGAGGCTGAGCGTGCGTTTTCAGCTGCGGGATATATTTGTAATAAACTAGATCGCTTTCGAAAATGATAACGGATATATTATCTTTTCTCCATGCTTTTACCCAAAAATCAATACGCGACGCTTCAGGTAAGGGTTGACAATTGACCTTTAAGCAAGTTTACCACACATAACTAAACTAAGTTTAAGTAAACCACTGACTTAATGTATTTTGTATTTTTGTATATGAAATAAAAACTTTTGCATCTACCATGGTTTGTTTATGACTTTTCTTGGCAATTGGCATGTTTAATAAGGTTTATTACAAAAGTTATATATATTGTTGACAATCCACATTCTTGTGAATCCGCGGGATCGATGATTTATCCCACAGGTTTTGCGAATTGAAGTTTTTAGTGTGGGATTAAAATTCCCTA